>VZTT01022671.1:0-29285 GCA_013400855.1 Buphagus erythrorhynchus
AAGCAAAGTAACAAAGAAGTAAGTTTTGTTTTTCCTAGTGATTCCAACAAAAGTAGTTCTTAGTCATTAAGAATAGAGAATATGCACTAGGTCATGTATTCCATTTCCTTACTGGGCCAAGACATTCTGGCTAATGTACAAACCATTTGGAAAAAAATCACATTTTTTTGTGTATAACAGTATAACTTGTTTAAATAGCTTTGAAGTAAGAGCTATATTGGAACATAATGTAATTAACTTCATACTTCGATTATTCTACTGTTTGGCTTACAAAGACTTTCCACAAAGGCAGTTTATTGAGATAGTGGTAAATCAGTTCACATTATGAATGCTGGTTTTGCAATGCAGGAAGCCTGTTTATTTATTTATAAGTGACAGTTTCGATTCTATCAGCTGCAGTATTGTCAGGCAGCAACAAGCAGCTGACTCACAGATGCTGGGGCCAGAGCACATCCTGGCAGAAAATCCTGCCCACACATTGGCCAAGACAGAAATGAGGTTAAATCCAACCCTTATGGTGTCAGATGTGGTTGTAAAATGCACCTTTTTGGTAAAGACTTCTCCCAGAATCACTGGTCTTAAAACGTTTCTGTAGATAGTAACAGTTTTCTTCCTTTCAGCATTTTGCTCCAAATTTTACTGATCTCTGAGGATTTTACCCTCAGGCAATGGTTACCAATGTTTAATGTAAACAGCCAAGTCCAGTAATAGGACTTATCCTAGTGTATAGTGTGATAATAAGGTGCCAGTTCACAGTGCATTACACAGGAAGAGAGCATGTCTCCATTTTGTTCCCTGTTCACTGTGGGCTGTTAAGGGAGGTTAAAATCTCAACATCACAAACAAGTGATGAAAGACGAAACTGAAGTCATTAGATAAAGTGTTCTGTGTACTTTCAGACTGCAGACACAGCCATTATGGCAGACAGCGTATTTTCATATTTGTGGATATTGGGCAGATATTTAAATTCACAAGAAATTGAACTAATAAGTAGGAATTTCAGGAAGTACACAAGTAGGTTATTAAATCTGATTACGACAGTAGCTAATAATCCTCATATAGGTAAGGCATCCAAATATCGTCACTGCAACCAACTATCATTTGCTCTCCCATTTTTTCTGTGTGCACTTAGTAACATTTACTAGGCAAATAAAAAATGCATGAAGCCCTAAAATCACAGAATGAATGCTAATATGTCAGATTTCTTGTAGGATTATAGGATACATGAAAAATATTTCTAATCCTTCATATAATGTTCAAATGGGGTAATCTGTACAGATTCAGACTGTGGAATTGTACAGAATATGCCACCTCCAGCTATTCTATTCACAGAACTGGGTAATTTTTCCCCAGATTATTTATACAGTACACAAAGAAGAATTTGAAGTGATTGAAGAGGCTGCCAAACACCATACTCTGCCTTCAGGATATAGATGATACCTTTAAAATGGGTGAAAGGCTAATTAATCTTGAACTGTTCATGGATGATATATAAGATAATATGCCTTAGTCTGACAGCATTTTGGGAAAGCAGACAATTAAAGACAGAGCCACGGTTTTCTTCACAAGACAGCACACATACAAAAATCAGGCAAGAGAGTTTAATATACAGATGCATGAGAATTTGAATGCCACTTGAAATACAACTTGAAACTCAATCTTCCCTGGGAATAGATAGCTACAGGGCAGACTGATTGAGTTTGACAGAATCCACGGCTTCAGGCCTTGAACAGGTATTTTACTGGGGGAAAAGGCTCCTATATGCTTTTTACTGTACTATCACTTTCTAGCAATAAATTTGCTGCTTTCTAACAGATGCAGCTTTCATGGGAAATTACAACTGCATTCTTCAATTTTCTCAAAGAGAGCCATCAAGATATATTCATCCCATAACGAGGCAACAGTCTTCTTTACTGTGTCATTTATACTTGTTCAATATATGTACACACCTATCATTATTGTTCTTATTCCTTATCATGTCTAAAATTATGTGAAAGCTTCCTAAACAATGACTGTATCGACACAGAAGTCATGATTTTATCCTCAGTGGAAGAGAATTTAAAGATTTCATGTCAAATAAGTCCAAACTTAGAAAAAATAGAGCAGTAAAAAATAAATTGCCTTGCTTCCTAGATGAATTTTGTAGCTTGCACTGTACTTAATGGCTAGATTTCTTCCTGTACCTGAAGTTTGATTGACAATAATCAAGCTCTTTAATTCTACAGAAATACCTGGCAACTTTTGAAATTACATGAATAATAGATAGAACAGCTGAGATTTTTGGATCTTTTTTTGCTTAGTGCTAGGCTATCCTCTATAGGTACTGAGCTGTAAGAAATACATGGGACATAAGAAATTAATGATATAAGCATGTTTTTCCAATTGCCTCCATTGATAGACATAGTATCTGAGTATATCAAAACTAATCTGCATGAAATTTTACTATAACATGGTTTTATCACCCAAGCAAACAAGGTTTCCTCAATCTATAAGTAAAAAAAATTCACTTCTTTCACATATCTTTTTTTATCACATTTGCCTGGCTTGCACTATTTCATGCTGTACATAACACAACTTTAAGTACAATCAAAAGCAAGACTGTATTTGCATTGACGTATGAAAGAATCATTTTCACTTTTGTAAATGGTATCAAGAATGGTGCCTACCTCTTATTTAACCCACTGGAAGTTTGATTACTTGCAACTATCATTTCTGGTTGCATGTGTCCCCTGTGCTCACACATTTTTAGCATAAGTCTGCAATATAAGTCTTCACCCTTGCATATGTTTCCCACAGAACCTTTTTTGATGGTTTGTTTAATTATGGCTTGATTTGAAATGGCCTAGCACAACACTTACTTGCACACTAGAAAAATATCTACTTTCAAAAGTCATAGTTTTGATTTCAAATTTCTGTGTTTTCTTTGGGCTTAGTTTGTTTTTTTTTTTCAATCCAAACTTATATCACCATGACATCATGTCCCCACTATCTCACTTGCAGCCACTCAGCATGACACCACATAGTAAGGGCACATGCCTCTACCAGACAAAAATAACTTATTCATCATTCACAACTCTCCAGTCTCAGTACCATTCAGGTTAACACAGTTCTCATACAACTTATGTAACAGTTCACTGTTCAAAGGATTGACAATGAAAGCAGACCCCACATACTTCTCTAAGCAATCCACCACTTCTGCACTTGTACCATTTTTTTTACTTATTTGTCTATATACTGGGATGTATGAGAGATGCTTGTACCGCCAATATTTCTGAGACATAAACCATAATTAAGCAAGTGTTTAGTTCTGGAAATGTCAGCTTAGGAAAAATTAACTGTGTCAATACCCAATGATGCAAAGAGACAAATGATGCAGCATTGCTCTTTCATTACTGCCAGCCTTTAAAAACTCTCTATTTTTGTTTTATAACTTTTTCTTCAGTAACATATTCTAGGGATAATCAATAACTCTAAAACTGAGATAAAGATATCAGGAGTGAACTTTTTTTACCAATTAAGCTTGTGTAAATCTCTCATTCTTGCATCATGAGATAGTATTTCTCCAATAGCATGAGGTAAAGCCGTATCCATATTTTTTTTCACAGAACCTTACTGTATACAATAGTATAACATACAGTACAATACAGTAAAAATAGGCCTATGTTGTTACCTTCTAGTGAGTGGAAACAAATTTCTAACTTGTAGAATTAGAGAAATACTCTTTTTAGTGCTCTGTCATTGACTCCATAGCTACCATTGCAGGAGGTCAACAGGTCACTGAACTGTTGTGCGTTTAATTACTCCTGGTAAAATACTTAGCAGTTTCTGAACAGAAAAAGACTATGTAACTTTCTAAGTGCTCTGGTTAACTCACCCTGGGACTGACATACAAATAGCACATAGTCCCAAATTTAATCAAGTAGTTTTTGCTGCAATATAAAGATCATGAAAGTCTTTATTAACTTAGAAGAAAGTCTGCGTCAGTGTTAAGAAAACTGAATGTTGATTTCCAAATTGGAACTTGGAAAAGGTAAGTAAAAATTTAAAAGTTGGTGTCTGGCAAAGAAAAAAATTGATTTTGTAAAGAGAAAAAAACTAAAAGGCTAAAAACTGGAAACTCCCTCAAGGGTCATCAAGCTCAGTCTCCTGCTATGACAAAAAATATACATAACTAATCTCATTTTAAACTAATCAAAGACCAATTAATTTTGAGGGGTTCCTTCTCCATTGCTCCTGTTTCAAAGCTGTTCCAGAATATAACTCCTACAGTATTTATATTTTTTTTTTCTTAGAACAGAAGATATGTTTATTCAGGCCCATTACTGTTATTGTTAGGTTTTTTTTACCTTTTAACTTAAGTACTAGCTTTCTGTCTCAATCTACTTACCCAACTGAAGGCATCAACAGGACTTTGAGGGAAAGCAATTCTACCCTCCTGTGTGACTGCCAGAGGGCTCATGAATGGTCAGACTGCAAAGTTTCCTTAACATAAGCTAAGCAGAGATCTTTCAGTCTTGCCCCAAAAGTATGTCCTCTGTTGTCCCAATTATCCCACATGCTCTTTTGTAAAACTTTCATCTTAAAAGTTCACTATATTAAAATCCATTACCTGTAACTATTTTCAAGTACAAGCACATTTAAAATAGCAAGTGACTTGAATCAGATGGGACTGGGTCAGGAGTAGTAGTCTGTAGCTGTAAAGGGCTATAAAAATGTTAGGAGAGAAGCACATGCCATAAGAAAGAACACTGAAGTTGTCAGGCTGTCATTTAATTTTCTCTTATAAGAACAAACATATAATATGTTGTGCTTGTGAATTAAGAGACAGGAATTTATTTTTGCTGGGTTTTGTGTTTTCCTTTGACCAGATAATTCTTGAATTATATGCATGAAAGTATGCTAGTAGTTTTGGAATATGACCATGATTTCACCAAAACCTTTTACAAAAACACAAATACTTTCTCTATCTCTGAACTTACACATTCTAGGAAGGCTTTTGTCTTTTTCAAAGCTCTATTACATAGAGATTCTTTTATTAACTGCATCTCTGTCTTTATCGCACATTTTTAATTTACAGTAGACTTTTTATTAGCAGTTCTTAAGCACCTGACCTTGTACTAGAACATTTCATTCCATTTCTATTAATGCTGTTTTAAGGTTACACTGATCTTTCTATGTATTATTCTCATCTTCCTGTGAATTTTCAGTGTCTCTCAGCTTTGACTGATTACTAGATTTTTCTATCTGGCCCCTGACATTTCAGTAGTACTTTATTGTTTCACATCATTTAGGATGATGTGGAGGACTGAGAAACAGTGGCAAAGAACACGTGGATGCAATATATGGTGCTGGTGAGAAACACTGACTTCACTGACCACCACAAAATTAGGCACAAAGAAAAACAGCTGGAATGCCACTGCTCCATATGGGCTCCAGATTCACATCAATATTTTCAGCATTTAAATGAAATCTATTATTATTTCTTATACTATCAATGACTTTCAAGTAAAATCACTTTCAAACATTATTCAGCCCATTGAATATCTAATGAATGAATCAATGAAAATCACCACTAGAACTCAACTTTCTAATTTAGAATCCTAATTTAGGCATGACAGCCAGGTGCCTACACTTATACTTACTTACACTTACATTATCCCAGTCCTTTGTGACTAGTTTCTAAGCAATAGAAATCAACCTAATCCAAACTTTTCTCCACACAGTGGCACATTAAAAGATGAAAATGAAAAAATAATTTAAATGTATTCATCAACGCTTTGGAATTTTTCCTATGGACTATTCTATGGACTTCTTACTAGCAGATTTGGTCCTCTTAATTTGAAATTGAGCATCCATAAAACCAGTATTAAAATTCAAGTACCAGGTATATGAACAAGTGTGTGATGCATGTCAAATAACACATACAAATCCCCTATGTGCATTTTGTACTCACAATACAAACAATGGCATTTATTTGTTACTTTACATACTTCAGTACTTTAAAATTATAAAAAGTAATTTTATTTATATTGGTCTTTATCAAGGTATTGCACATACAAATGCCATCCCAGTTACAGATTAAGACCCTTCTCTCTTGGATTCAATTAAGAAATATTTTCTAAATCAGTCTTAGTCAGTCCAATTCTATCTACAACAGCATATTTTCTCTCTTAAAAGGATAATTTATTTATTGCCTATCCTGTCAAGGACATTTTTCATTTAAAATCTTGTTGATTGCTTTGGGTCCAAATGCACGTGTGATATTTTTATAAACAGATGAGAGTGGGTGAACAGAATTATCTTCCTGGCTCTTTTTAAATTAATTACCTTTAAAAAAATAAACCAACCAAATAAAAAAAAACCCCAACAGCTTGCATCAGTCGATACAGGGCCTTATAACCATTGCAAATACAAATAGGCTGGACAGAAAAGTGCTGTGGCTCTGCTCCCATGCACCTGCATAGACATTCCTGACTGCTGCTCTCAATTCTTCAGTGGCAGAAAGGACAAGTTTACTTCAGGATCACAGATCTTTCTGTTTCTCTAGCAGATGCTGGAGTGATGCATTTGCCACATCACTATGTCACAATTTTCTGCTACCACCCTGCTGCAAAATTGTGGTTCTGAAGTTGTAGAGGTGATATTTGGACTGTAATAAAGAACAAAATAGGCAGAAGATGGTTCCTTTTGTTAAACCACCCAAACAGCTACCAACAGGTACGACATAGGACATTGCAACCCAAATTCTATTTCTGTTCTATATTCTACTTTAGGATCACAAGTGCTTTTAGAAGATTTCTGAGACTGAGTAGTAATTAAAGAAGGGAAAGTGATGTGAGGCTTAAGCAGGAGCTCAGAGGAAATGCACTCTTAAAATTTGTGGGAATATGAGAAGGATACGCAGCACCTCACAGTGATGGAGCACAGAGAGAGAACATAAGCATGGTGCAAATCAGCCAGGGAAAAGAGCAGTGGGAGCTGGATATTCCTTATATCAGGGGAGTCAAAGACACCTTCAGGAGGAGAAATACAGCTTTTACATGCAACCACAGGAAGGAGAGATGTGCCTTTCTGAAAACCCTTCCCCTCCTTCTTCAAGCAGATATGCAGCCTGGAAGGCTGTAGGCACTTCCTATTGTGCCAGGAGCTCTGCTTCTCCATCTGCATTTGTCATACACTGTTTCTTCAGTGCATCTGTTTTTTCAAGGCCAATCGAGCATTGTTCAATACACATATATTTCTGTGTTGAGCATCTCTCTGTGCAAAGGAGATGAACAACATCCTTCAAGAAAAATCTCAAAGAAGAATGTTAAAGGCAATAGATTGGAATAAGAAATATAGCATTTTCTTTTCATGAGAAAATGAAAGCAACTACTCTTCCACAGAACACCCACAGAATCAGCTGAAACATTAATGAGCAAAAGGGAACACATACCAGTTCCTTTGCCTGCTTTATTGGCTCTGCTTTTCCAGGAATTGCAGAAGATATAAATATTATTGTTAGCCTTGGGGCTTTCTTCAAAAATGCTTGTCTGTATCAACTCATATTGTGAAAAAGTGTCAGTAACTGTGTTAAACCACTGCAGGCTGAAACTGAAAAATGACACAATAATTTTTTCAACCACTGCATGCAAGATCAAAGCTGTTAAGAGGGGATGACAGGTGGCATAAACGTCCCAAGGCCCTGACTCACTAGACACATCACAGCATCCACTATAACTCTAATAGAAATAGTCCCAGTAAAAACATCATAAAAAGCAGCAAGTAGCCTGTTATATCTTTGACCTTGGGGTCATTCTACCAAGAGATCATCTGGTAGCCCAGTGAGAAATGTGTAATTGTATTTTATTCTCACATGCCAGGCTAGAAGTGTCAGATATTAAAATATCAGAGAGGCATTTTAATAGACATATTTATATTGATTGCAACAATAAAATCAATGCCAAAGTATGATCACTGTATGGAAACCCATTTTCAAAGAAATTGTATAGTTTTTACATAACTCTGGTTCTGGTTTCAGACTTGTAGCTCTTACTTCAGTTAAAATAATGATTTAGTTATAGTTGCTTGTTAATGAAAATTAATGCATAATCTATGTGATGATTAATAATATTTTGTAGCAGGTAATAATCATAATCATATTGGAAATAAACCTGTCAAACCTAACAGTTTTTATTTGGACTACTTGCAGCATCTTGAAATGTATATCAAAGTAGATAGATGAGTGGTAGTTAGGTATCTACTTTGGAAAGAAATAGAATCATGATATGAATTAATAGAAGAAAGGATTTCAAGTATCAGTCCTACACAGACTAGAGTTAGGTGTTAGTTCTTTAGGTTGAAGGGAAAGAACTTGTCTTTTTCAACATGGTACATAAAATGTAGTGATATTCACTATGATAATAACCCAAAGGTCTTAGGAGACACACAAAAATGCAAAGTTCACACAGGAAAAAATAAGGCTAAAGCATTATTTATAGGGATGTGCTTGGGCCCTTAACCTGTAAATAAATCATACTGAGATTTTTTCATGTGAATGAAGCCTCAGATTTATTCCTCCAGAGAAAGACATGAAAGCCTTTGTGAAATGCTTTGTGAAGCAAACCTGGACAACAGTAGCTTGGAGGCAGAATGGAGTTCATTTGAATGTTATTTAAGCACCAGCTCTGTTTAAGTTTTCCTACATCAACCCAGCTGACCTTTGAGGAACAAATACAATCAGAACTGCAGGGGAAGGGGCTTTGCTCTGCAGGGAATAAGGGCACATGCTACCAAACTAAGCTATGAAATCCTACTTGTTCATAAGAGAAAGGTAAACTGGCCACTGATTAATGGTCATTTTCAGACATACACAGTATGTCATTTATATAGTAAATGTTTACCTGTTGTTTTTAGAAGTAGCACAGGCATTAATTAAGCATCTCACTAAAACTTCACAATTTCAGGTACTATTTATTGAGCATGACCAGCTGGGCACTCTGATTTTGATGAAGTTATTTTGCACTACAGCTCAGGTTTACCACTATTCTTTGCAAGTCAAGGAGAGCCACTGCCACGTCCCGGCAAAGAGCTCATGCTGGGGCTGCTGTGCCACATGCACATCCCTGTGAGGGCAGAGGCACATCCAGAGCCCCTTGCCTTGCTGATGTCACCCAGCTGGCAAACAGTGCCCTGCTCCACCTCTGCTCCCAGCTGAAAAGCTGAGTCTTGCCCAGAGCTGCCAGGAGACAAACAAACTGTGCAGACAAACCAGTGACTCCCAGTGTGCAGGTGCAGTCTGGGCATGCAGGTTACCCAGGCACCTTTCTTGCATAAATTTCAATGTCAGTGTGCTCAGTGTAAAGAATTATTTTCTCACATGCTCTTTACACCATGATTAAACAGGAAAATTTGTTCTATCACTTAGAAACACAAGTGTTTTATTAACTCAAACGCTCCAACTCTTCCACATGATAATTTTGGATGGACACATATTTTTATTGCCATAAGTGAGAAATGTAAAGATAGTAGTTTTATGAGAGGAAAAAAAGAAAACCAAAACCTAACAAAAAACCCCAAAACCCCTACCAAACCAGCTCTCAGACATTTCCCAATCCAATCATGTTTTGAGAATCCTAATGTTGACTGAATAAAGCAGTGAGCCTCAAATACTGAACTACATTAAACCATCTCTAAGCCTCAGCATCAGATGGTTACTGCACTCAAGCTGAATTGACAAACGCTTCCAGTGCCTTAAATGGATGTCTCTGTCTTCAGCTAGTGACTGCTTCATAATCCCAAACAACAAATAGAAGGACAAGAGACTTAAAATCAAAGCCCAAAAGGGAGATATTACTCTGCCAATTTCAGTTTACAACCTTTTTTTAATTGCCAGTTATACACACTAATTTTCCATCAAACAAGCAAACAAATGTGAATGTTTCTATGGAGGAGACATTGCTCTTCTTTCTCCTTTCCTCTTACAGTTAAGTGATTGTGAAGTTAAAAGAACAGACAAGGAGAGGCAGCAAATCTTCTTAAGTGAACAATTGTTCAGGACTGTCAATGTGATAGTTCACGTAAGGCAAGTAGTACTTGCCCCTAAAATGGTTTTCTGGTAGAGACTGTATGTTACTACAGAAGCACATATCTCCTAGCATTTAAAGAAAAGCAAATAATAAGTTTAAAAATAAATCAGGCATACTATGTTTTACAGGTGTAAGGATTGCTGTTGCAATTTCACTCAGTGCTGTGAGAACATGCCCTACCTGCTGTGTACAATAACTGCTGAACAGGTTTTCCAAGAGCAGATGTAACTGCTTTTGGATGTAGCTGATTTCTAAGAATTACCTGTTTATCACAGAGACTACTATAATTTTCTCTCTCTTGAGAGATATGATTATTTTTTTGCTTTCTACCCTTTTCTGTAATATAGCTACTTGTCCTGTATAAAACGCCTGCTTGAAAAGGTAAATGCTAATGCCAAATAATTTACATAAAGGAAAAACAAAGCAATTTTTTCCTAATTGTTGGCATAAAGCAATTTGCCTTTCGAAGCAGTAAAGATAATTGGTGACAATATTGTTACAACATATTTAAATGAATAAAGCATTGATCCTACAGGGGAGCATAATTAGCACAGCAGAAGTCATGCAGGGAGGGACTAAAAAAATTATTGGAAAGTGACTTGAATTTTAAGTAAATTATATTGCTATTTTTACTACACGTATTATGCATAGAGTTGCCCAGATACCAAGACACTGAGTCTTGATGGAATAAAGAAGAGCATGAGCTACAATTATTTCTTTCCTTAATAAATACTTTAATAGGTATTTTCATCATTATCCTTCCTGAAGAGGCTTTAAAGGCAATCCTGAGAGGTGCAGCCTTGCATGTTGGTTCCAAGCAGTGCGGCTCAGGCACCTCCCCTGCTATGTGGACTGTCTCTCGGTGGCCCAGCCCGAAGGTGGCAAAGAGAGGTGAGGACAGCCCAGGAACTGCAGCCCAAGGGGTGAAAGCACAGGGAAGCGGGACTGAGCGGGAAGCACCAGACGTGACAGTGGCAGAGGGAGGAGAAGCAGACTCATGGTTGAGCGGAGTTGCACCATCCTGAGCTGCTGCCTGTGCTCCCAGCATGTCAGGGTGAGGAAGGGAGGCGAACACCCTCTGCTCGTGTGGAGCACGTTCAAGAAGAAGGAAGAAAAGAAGAAGGCAAGATCTAATTTTTCATTTAAAAACCTAGACTTAAGCCAGGTGATGCAATGCCTCTGTTATACTAATTATGACTTAAATCGAAGAAGCCAAAAAGCAGATGGGCTATTGCTATGCTGTCAAGTGAACTGGGAGGCCCTGCAGACCAGACAGTGGGTTTGGAAAAGGCTCCACGCAAGGCAGCAGGGAGGAGTTCCCAAAGCCCTGCACAGCTGTGTGCCAACAGAGCACAGCTGCTGTGGCCCACGGGCCGAGCGGGGCAGCCGGCTGTGCTGGAAGGGCACCCGGAGATGTGCTCAGGGAGGGCTGGCAGAGCTTAGAAGCATCAGAGATGGCCCCACACACCAGAGAAAGGGCATGTGGTGACACACTAGCATCCCAGGGGCTACCAGGAGGTGATCAGAAGCTGCTACATCACCATGAATTTTTATGGGTTCCCCATTTGTGAGTGGGGAATTATAGAAGCTGTTGTGACTCCAAGTCTATAAAGAAAATAAATGCTAGTACAGCTGTGTTAACTCTTTGATATTAATGAGATTTATTTTATTTAAATAAATGTGAGCGACCTGTGCAGGTTTGGACATTGTAGTATGAAGGGCAGCACTCATTCTATGACTATGGCAGCATCTCATCCTCTGATTTTCCCATTAAAGGAATGTTTCCTCCTGTCTGGGTCTCTGCTGAAGTAAAACTGTGGCTCTTCCAATGACAAGTAACCATGAGCATGTGTTGGATAGATTCTGTCCAATTTCATTCTACGCTGACAACTGACACAGTTTTCCTCCTATGTAATCATGATTAATAATTTATAAATAATTCATAATTGATTCTTCATTTACTTTTCTTAATTTTAAGTAATCACTGTGACAAAACCATCTAACTGAAATGAGTACTAGAATAAGACTCAAGATTCCTTGGCAGAAAGTTTAGATTAATATGAAAAACATATTCTGAGTTGCTATACTTGATCATTAGGGAAAGATGGTTAATTACCATAAAGTGATTATGACACAGGCTGAAGTATAAACTGGATTGAATCCTGTGATTATCGATGTGCTCAGGAAGTCTGGTAACTAGGCTTGTCATCTCTAGAAATTGTACTTTGTGAGGCCTCTAACCAAAGCTGGCAGCACATCAGAGAGGAGATGTAAGACTGAAAGGACAAAAAAAGAAAAAAGGAGTAGAAATATCTCATACCTGTCATCTCTGTTTCTCCAGACATCCATTTTTATCCCTAGGACCCTCCAGCTCACACAGGTGTTTGTTTTGCTACTACAAATACTGGAGCTCTCCTAAGTGTAACTAGTTTTGTTCTCAGTTATTCAGCTGCCAAACTTCAAAACTTAGCCTTGTGCTACATAAAAAATAGAGAAGTTTCAATCTATCATGCCAATTTACGATGATGATAGAGGAAAATAGCCCAAGATAATAAAAGAAAGCAAGTTCAAGTAAAGAATTTTTTTCTTCACTCACTGTTTGCATAAGAGCACTCATAGCAGTGAAGTGGTAGGGAAAGTGGATAGAGACACTCTTAAGAAGAATTCTCAGGACAAAGTGGCTGATCATTGTGCTCAATTGGATTAAATGACTGTGAGGTATACTAAGCATTATGGGAAGAAAGGGAAAATCGTATTAAGCCTTGAAATAAAAATTCAGAGAGTATTCCTACAGTACTATTGCTCACTGAATGGGCTTGGAGGCTAGGAATAAAATACTTTTACATTTGAGAATTATAAAAGCTATTTGGAATGAACCAAGACTACCTTCCCTTTTCTTACTTTATTTTTTCAGTGTTTAGGAAATGATTCTTGGTCAGTTTCTGCAGACATTGTCAAACAAAATTCATGCATGGGAGCTGCCCTGAGGTCAATGAAACTAATCACAATTCACATGTTTACATCAAAATGCAAGCTTAAATTTAGCTGTTTACTGAACTGCTTTGATGGATTTTATTTTGTACAAGGTGGTTGAGCTTATGCAAACACAACATGTGCTTGCAGCACATACTTACAAAAAGCTTCTACTGAAATCTACATGACAAATCCAATTTTAAGGGGGAGCAGAGTATCCCTAGGTCTGCAATTTTGTAATTATCCTCTTAAAAAAATAATCTTAAAGACACATTATTGAATGAGCATGCGCTTCACCGATGAGAGCAATTTCTGTTCACAGTTTTCCACTTTCATTCATTAACTTATTACATACTACACATCAAACCTTAAAGCTATGTTCTCAGGCCAAAGAGGTGTTTTCCTCTTAAGACCAGACTAATTCGTCTGGTTATCCATTCTCTATTAACCATCTGGATAGGCAATTCCTTCCTTTGAGTTTAATGCTACTCCTAACAGCTCACAGTCACTATTGCTAAGGTTGCCACAGAATCACTAGGAGATAAGGGAAAGCACTTTCAGACATCTTGGGGAATCTTCCTTCCTGCACACATTCAGATTTTATGTCAGAGCACAGCAGCATCCTTTCCTTCTCTTCTTTCCTCTCAAATTAGGTCAAGTAGCTGGGATCAATTATGAGACTTCCTCACATCTCATTGCTAGAAAAGTGGCCTCTCAGTCTGGTGTGTGGGAGACACTCCCTCCCTCATCTACATGCTTAAGGTTTCATTGAGATTGCTGTACTTTTCCAAGTCATACTTTTATGGTTAAAAAAAAAAGAAAGAAAAAGCCACAGCACTGGAAAAAAAATCACAGGTTTGCTCTGTGGCCATTTAAGATGCAGACAATCCAGCTTGCCTGAAGTGAGAGGTACTATAGTTACCCACTGGCTACCAGTGGGAAAACACAGCATTGCTGGCACATTTAATGAGTGGTTTAAACTTACTTCCATCTTTAAATTAAAGCTGCACATAAGCATAATGTTTCACAAGTTGCTTGAGAGAGTAGTATGGGAATTAGAGGCTTAATGTCATTACCACTGTGAGTGCCTTTCTCTGCCCCACTTGCAAATGCAGATATATAGGAGCTTTTTTCAGTTTATGAGGAGACTGTGCAAAACAGATTTACAGAGAAGAACTTAATCACACACTGAATTCTGTTGCCTCTAGAGCTTCTTTAATGTTAGCATCAGATGCTTTTCAAAACTTAATAGATTAAATATTCCCTTCCCTGACCAATTTGCATCTTCGAAATTTCATGCAATTAAATTTCATCTAACTTCTTGCTCTTCCATGATGATGAGTTATGAACTGCAGAATTTAGAGTCATGAATTAAAAAAAAACTGCCTTCAGAGCAACATCAATATGTGAATGAGTATACATCTTAGTTCCATTACTCTTTTCCTGGTAGCAAACAGAATTTTCAGTGAAAAATTGCTAGTGGATAATAAATGTGATGCCTGATGGTCCTACAACAACACTACATTATATTACCAAGCTCAATTAAGGTCACCTTGATATAAAATTGATATGGGAAGGGATGAAGAAAGGAAAGTAAAAGGAACACTAAATGATGCATAAATCTGGGGAATAGAGTTATACAATGAAACTAGGCTTCTTTTTAAAAATGGAGAGACAAGAAAAGTAAGATATGGAAAGCTATGAAGACAATAGGAAATATAAGCATGACTTCAGGTACCTAGTTCATACAATATGACAGATGTTCATTTAATTAATACCTATCTTGAAGTTACTTAGTAATAAGATGCAGAAACTGAAGTCATTACAAAAAGACACCTCTATGCTATTACAGATAAACTGTAGTTTAATAACCAGAATGCACACTCTAAATCTTTGCTTTGAGAATGTCACTAAGAGCAAAATAAAACCCAGATCCAGTAAGAATTCCTTGACAACTGTGAAAAGCTCTCTGCTAATGATGCAGCTGATGAATAATAAGAAAGCTAATCAAAAAATAACTTTGTGGGGAAAAAAATTGTTGTAGGAGTTGATAACTATAAACAAATACAATTAACCAAAATTAAATAACCCCACTGAATTTAATTTAATTTAATCACTAGGTTCCTATTGAGACACAGCCCAGCTCAGCAAACGGCAGTATGAAACCCAAAACATGCTCTTACCCCATCCCAAACTCTCAGCCTCACCAGCAAAGCTGGCACTGGGGTCACCTGGAGGATAAGGGGAGCTAAGGTGTGCAGAGCTGCTCTCTGACACCACAGCTGCACCTGTGCCAGCACTGCCTGAGCAGCACAGGCAGCTTCAACAGAGCCAAACAAGGCAGGGCTAAGCTGCCCAGGAAAGGCAACACTGGAAGAGCTGGTATTGCAGAGAGCTCCCTGGAAAACCTTTGCCTCGTTCTCCTCCTCTGCAAAATGAGTCTCCTATCCTTTTTGCACCCTTCTGTGTCACTCCTTGTGCTGACCAGAGTTATTTACCACCTAGAGGAATAGAGGAAAAAGTAAAATCAGAATTTCTTCTTTATGTTCAGTCTTTATTAAGTAATGACTGTAAAGTTACAAAAGGGTGGAACAGAAAAGTATATACATATAAGCTTCACATCCTGGAATTTTCTGTCTCCCTCAAAATTTTTGATGAGGTTGTATTTTTCCAGCATTTACTTGATCATGATGATATGGAATGAGAGCAGCTGCAATTTCATAGTGTAATAATTTAAATTAATGAAAAATTGACATATAAAAATATACATCTCCATCTGAATTCCTAATCTATACAATTTGACAAAAAATTTCATTTAGAAATAAAATGGTGCTTATGTTTGTCCATAGAACTTTAGAACTTCAAGGAGATGTGGGTTTTTTTCTGGGTTTTTGTTTGTTTGCTAGTTTGTTTGGGTTTTTTAACTCTTTTTTCTTCTTTTTTACCAGGGATGGGGTGGCATGATATGCTTTCTTGTTGATGTCAAGTTCAAGATTATTAACATTCATTGTTAACAGGTTAAATAGGTTACATTTTATGTTCAGGGAAGGCATTCCAGAGTATTTCTTTTCTGTGCTTCACGAGTGGCTAACTGTTCCTAATCTGAGATTATTTTTGTGGACCATGTAAACTGAAATAAAAAAAAAATAGGATGTAAAAGACAACAGAAAAAGGCTTATGCTTTGTTATATCAAATGACTAACAGAGTACTGTTAATCTGGAAGAGAGTTGATGAAGCATTTTATACCAGGATGTTTTCTTTGAGATAACAGCTCTCTCTGCAGGTTCAGTCTTCAGTGTCTAGAAACCATCACCTTATTATAAATAAGAACATGGAATAACAGTTGTCTAATGTGTTTGTATAAAACTGATTATAAATAGCAGCAGATGATGAACAGTGCAGAGTAGATTATATTCTGCCATACTGGCAACATGGTTCAGCCAATTTTCATTTTAGAAGTTCTAGCATGACGAATAAAAACCTGAGGATAACAGTTCTTGTAGTTTTGTTATGAGTTGTCAAAGCAAGGATCTAACATAATATCATCTTTTTAAATTTAATCTAAAAATCCTAAATTTAATCCTTAAGAAGGATTTTTCCTTACTGCAGCCCAGGCCAGACAGGGTGTGTTGTTTCTTCCTTACCTCTGTCTCAGCAGGCTGGTGAGTGAGCAGTTGAGCATGGTTGCAGGAGATGCCAGTGTCCAGCCCACAAACACACCTATGTTCTGCATACTCTGGTGGATTTAGGCAATGCCAAATTTGAATACCTGTATAAGGACTTCTCTGCAATCCACTCTTGCCTGCCAGGAACTAATAGATCATGAAAATTGAGACATAATTGAGAAAAAAATGTATTTCATGTGTTTCACTACATGCTAATATAATTCTGTTAAAACTGCTGTTAGGTAACCTCTCACAGCCTTAGTGGTTTGTCCTTTCAGAGCCTATGTCAGATTTTTCACCTCTTAAGTTTCTCAAAAGGGAAGAAAAGAGGTGCTTCGCTTCTAGGTTGCAAAGTACCACACAAATTTCACATATCTGGCTGGAATACATAGCACAACATCTTACAGAGGAGTTGCACTGTGTTCTCACATGCAAATTTTACTTGTTTTCTTTTTTCTTTTTGTTTCTTCTTAAAAGGCAAAGTACGAGCTCTTTATATAAGAAGTGCATTGTTTCTATTTTTGTAGTGCAGACAACAGTTGTAACACCAATATCTTATGCTTTACTTTTCTGCCCTTTGAAAATTTCAAGCTCTTCTCCATTTATTCTTCTCAGTGTGGTTGACAGACCTCTGTCCCTCACAATCTCATAGTGATTTAGTATATCTAACCATGCAACCCCCTGTGAGATAAGAAAGCATTGCAATTATGTTATAAATTTAAAGTTGCATCAGAGAGAGATTATCAGCTAAAACTATGCAAGTGCCTAGGTATCCTCTACAGTGTATTGAAAATGACAGGCTTTTCAAGTGGGACACACACAAAAAACCACCAAGCCATAATATCACATCCTCACTATTAATTAGGAGAAAATGTTAGGGACAGTAACCCCCATGGATTGGTTCTCTAATACACACAGACCAAAATCCCTTCTAGAAAATTTGTGTTTTAAAAGTTTCTTATTAACCTTGAAAAGATACTCTTGCCATTGAAAAATAGTTGTGTTATCTAATGAAACATAGCTTCATTTGTTGTTTCCTCCCATCTAAAAGCAGAGGAGGAAAAAGCTGAAACTGCACCTCCAAGGTGAGACACCCAGAAGAATGCTATTGTATATAAAACTGGTGGCAGGCTGGGAGTAAAAAATGTCATGGCCTTGATACTGCCAATGCAAGTATGTCTTCCTAGACATTGCATGAATGATATTGCATGGAGCCTTCCAGGGAAATCAGGTGCAAAATGCTTTATTTCTAGACCCTAGCTGGAATCAAAGCTACAATAGTCTAGATCACACCTTCAGAAAGGATACACACAAAACAGTCACTTTACCTTTGATCTCTCAGTCCTAAACCTTAAGTGAGACATACAAAACATCTTCAAAATGTAACAATTTCAATGCACTCAAATACCAAATATCAGAAATCCAATATAGGTGCGGGACTTGTGACAAATTACACCCTCTCTCCCCAATAACCCCACAATGTTTCAAAGCCTGGAAATAAAATTACCTACCCTGCAATGAAAATATCATCATCTTAAAACGTTTTGTCCCTGGTCATGTCCAATCTATCCCACAGGCACTGTACCAGTTCTCTCAGTCAGGCTAATTGATGGGTGTCTCGTGATTTGTACCTATCTCAGTCCATCCATAGCTTTGAAGTTTGCTGCTGCTATTTCATACTGGAAGAAAGGCACTTGCACAGAAGCTTTTTGGTGTTCCAAAATTCTAGCAAGACTGCAACAACACTTCTGCAGTGACCTTTGTATCTAGCTCTGTCAAATACATGCCATATTAAACTAACATCTAACAAGAGCAGAGTTGGAGAAACAACCACCAACATAACTTTACCTTTTATAGACAGAGAGTTTTGTATCACTTTTGGGTTGAGTTTAGGGTTTGCAGTGAGTGGGAGGACATAAAAGAGTATTCTAGGAACCCTTACTACATGAGGTGTCTACCATATGGTTCTTCTCATTGTGTGAAGTGTGAGTGAATGACTCAGGCTTTCTCTGCCAGTTCTCTGTTAGCAGGTCTATGTCAAGTCACCAAAAAATCCCAGTAAAGTTAAGAACTCAATTTAAGTCTCCTCAATTAGTACTTCAACTACCACTCCTTCCCTTCTCTTTAGTGATATAATTAAATATTTAAAGCGATTAACTTAGCCATATCTATTTAATTAAGAGATAACAGTTATTTTGGGGGGACATTTATTGGAAAGATCATAAGGTTAATAAAATTTGCTGACTTTATGTGTACATTTGCTAAAAGGGGTTTATTTTAATTTCTTTTCATGGCTCTTTTAAAAGTGCACAAATTTTTACAGTTTTAAAAATTAAAAAAAATTCCAGAAAATGATGAATTTGAAAAGATCATGTCAGTGATTCTTGAAAGTCCTGTTAAGACGGGTCTGAGATCATAAAAAATGTGATAACTCTGTCAACTCCACAGTTCAATTCTTACTACAGTGATGTTTCAGATGCTGTACTGGTAAAACACATGGCTTTTCCAAATCTCCAATTCTGGCTTGCCCATTCCATTTCCAGATGATAAAAAAATGGCAAGATACTCCAGGTGGTTTTGTTACCAATGAGAGGGACCTGTACAGGCTGGAGTATTGGCTACCAGGAATCTCCTGAAGTTAAGCAAAGAGAATGCAAATTCCTGCAACTGAGGGGTAACCCCATGCACAAGTTTGGGCTGGGAGCTGACCAGCTGAAAATCATGTAGGCAGGAAAGATCCCGAGGTCAGTTCCACTTAAATAAAAGAAAAAACATTTTACATTGTAGGTGATCAAACACTGGAGTAGGCTGCCCAGAGAGGTGTAGAATCTCCAGTGTTGCAGATATTAAAAACAAAACTAGGCATAGTCCTGAGCAACTTGCTCTACATAACCCTGCTCTGAGAAAGAGAGTTGGACTAGAAAAGCTCCATAAATTGCTTCCAGGCTCATCTATTCTGAGGAACACAGTTGGGAAGTTGAGAAAAAAATGAGGCTTTACTGAAGTTCTGAATTCTGTAAAAATGGCCAGTAGATTCTCATTCTTCTGGACGTTGCATGCAACCTCAGTTGAACAAAGACCCAAATTAAAAGATAAATCATTCAGTCACTTTAAAATTACAGGAAAAGGAGTTACCCAGACCAAAGGATAAAGTGAGTTGTAGTTAAATATAAAATATCAAAACTCAGTGAATTATGAGCTCTTTATCATAGAACTAAATAATGTTAACAGATAACAGGTGATATATATTTACCAAGTATTTGTTCTTTTTGTCCATTTCTCCTTCAGGAAATTTGGCTAGATTCCCTATATTTTCATTGCACACCTCCTGTGTTGGATTGGTGTGGCGTGGTTTTGGTAGAAGGGAGGCTGCAGGGGCAGTTTCTGTGAGAAGCTGCCAGAAACTTCCTCCATGTATGACAGGGCCAGTGTCAGCTGGATCCAAAATAGACCCATCACTGGCCAAGGCTGAGCCCACCAGTGACAGTGGTGCCTCTGTGGCAAGATTTAAGAAGGGGGAAGGTTATTGCACAGAAGCAATTGCAGCCAGAGAAGAGAGGAGTGGCAATACGTGAGAGCAGCAGCCCTTCAGACACTGAAGTCAGTAAAGAAGGAGGGGCAGGAGCTGCTCTGGGCACCGGAGCTGAGATTCCCCTGCAGCCCATGGTGAAGGCCATGGTGAGGCAATTGACCTCCTGCAGTCCATGGATGCAGAGATCCACCTGTGGCCTATGGAGGACTCCACACCAGAGCAGGGGGATGCCTAAAGGAGCATCTTACCCCGTGGGAAGACCATCCTGCAGCAGGCTCCTGGCAGGACCTGCAGCACTCCAGACAGAGGAGCCCATGCTGGAGAGGTTTGCTGACAGGACTTGTGACCCTGTAGGGGCTCCATGCTGGAGGAAGCTGTCCCTGAGGAATTGCACCCTTGGGAAGGGAGAACTAGAGCAATTTGTAAAGAGCTGTAGCCAACAGGAAGGACTCATATTGGAGAAGTTCATGGAGGACAGTCTCATGTAGGAGGGACTCCATGCTGGAGCAGAGGAAAAGTGTTGCCCCTGAGGACAAAGGAGGAGCAGAAGGAACATGTGATAAACTCGAAGCCTCCATTCTCCATTCCTCTGCAATACTGATGGGGAGGAGGTAGAGAATTCAGGAATAAATTAAAGTTCAGGGAAAAGGTCGGGGAAGGTATTTTTAAGATTTGGGTTTATTTCTCAGTATTCTACTTTGACTTGATTGTTAATAAATTCAGTTAATTTCCCCAAGTCAAATCTGTTTAGCCCATGATGTAGTTGGTGAGTGATCTCTCCCTGTCCTTATCTCAATGCAGGACATCTCTTTTATTCATAACTGGTCAAAGTCTGCGCCTGACACATTCAAATGCTGATGTGATACTGCAGTTCAAACATTGAGCCATTTTATAAATTAACTTTCTTATTATCATCATCCAGCCCTTTCAAAAGATCAGCCTTCAGGAATGATCCAGCAGTTAAGCCAATACTCCCCAGTCAGTGCGCTTCCTGGGCAGAGCCACTCTTTATTCAACTTGCTGCCTCTGATGCTGGAGTTTAAAGACAAAAAGGAGTCAATGGCTTTGAACCTTTCTGCTCTGTTTCTATTGGTCCTTGTAAGAAGAAGAGGAGAAAATACATATTCTTGATGTTTAAAGTCTGTTTCTGAACTGGGAAATAAGGGCTGAATGTGATCAGTGCTGCATAGTAAAAATAAGTAGACACTGATCAGCAGAAAAGTTTTAGGTTGCTCATTATACTTCAAGTAAGAAATTAGTCTTGATTGTTAAGAGTACTCATTACACATTTCTATAAGTATGAAAAGCATAACAGTTGTTAGGATGTGTCTTCATAACTGTTAAGTTTCACCCCTTCTTAATTTTTTTTATTATTAAAGCACTGCAATGAACTTCCCCAAAGCTACCTCAGCTGTCTGCCACATCCTTTGACCATGGTATTTTGGCAGAGCACAATAAGAAGGACCTGCAGCAGTGACTTATATCCCTGACTCTCAGAGGAGCACAAATCTCTTGCTTCAGTGTTGCTGGGGAGCTGCTCTCAGCTGGCTACAGGCCAGGATGCAGAGCATCTTTCATCAGAATTAGACTGTATCACTTTGCAGAATAGGCTCAAAAGTATATCTTAATGCAGTAGAATGTTTGTAAAGAAACTCCTTTTTGACTCAGAACCCTGCTTTGTTGGATTTTTTTCCCCTCACAACCCATTTGAGAAGTGAGGAAAGTGACTGACAGAGATACTTGGCATGAGGTAGGGTGAAGAGCAACACAGTTTATACCACTCAAAGCTTTTTTCTCAGAGTTACAGTAACTGATTCAGGAGAGAAACATATCTGCTTATGGAGTAAATCTGTGTAGAATCAACTGGAGTAAAAAATAATATAAGCCTCAATCTCCTGACCATATTTACTCCCACTTGTATTGTTTTTGAGCTGAAAATGTTCTTGGTTGAGAATACAAGAGTGAATTGAACAGCAGGTTCACCTTAACAGGACAGTTGCTTCCCTAGCTGCAAACACATGAAGTGAGGCACTTTCTACAGTGTCTTAAATTAAATGCATATCATTCCCTACTTCTCCCTACTTAATTAAGCCTATTTTTCATATAATTCCCAGAGCTCCTTTCATTTCTAAGCACAGAAATACTTATGCTGTCTCCAAGCAATTGGCCTTTATGCTATTAATTTGCAGGACATAAAACAACAGACCATGTCACACAGAAGTAAGAATGGTAATAAAGCACTTCAGCAATTAATTCTAGTTTTTGAGCTTTCATCAACACAGGCAAGCAAAAAACAAAACCCCAACAGCTGTCTTCAAAGTAGCTTTTTGAATAAGATATTGTATGAATTTACATATCACTATGAAGGAAAGCAAGTCAAAGCCTTCAGTGAATATAATTAACTTCTGACTGATATATCTGAAAGACTTTATTTGCTGTTAGGTTTACATTATTTGAATATTTTTAGCCTGCAGCAGAGGTATAAAGCCACCATTTACTCATCATTCATTTAGCTGTTTGAGCACACACAACTCCACAAACTATTTCGTTTAAGTTAATTTTAGAAATATTTGATAACTACTTGGAGATAGAATAAGAAAGTAAATTCATGTGTACAAATCTGCACAAAACGCTACAAAAGTAGTCTAAATCTTCTTCATTTTACTTAGGTGACTAGGAAGTTAGACAATAGCAAAGTCAGAGATCCTAGAGATGCCTGGTTCAGTCTGTTTTACAGGCAAAAATCAGGCAAATAAGTTCACACACAAAGTAGCCTTAAGTCTAAAATAAAGTGGATTATAATGCTAGCATATTGGATTACCTCATATAAATTAAGATCATTGTACCATTGATGCCTTGGGCTTTAGCTTTTATATTTTTCAGATTCTCTGCTGCTGTGTAACTCTCTTGGTGTGTAGCTCTGAAACTTCATATTAGGTGTTAGTAAGCTCTCTTCACAGGGTAGTTAGACAAAACAATCCCCTCCCAGCTAGAGAATCAAGGACACCCGGTACCCTAAAAGCATAAACAATGGCAAGGGAAAGGGGGCAAAAACTTCATAGCCTGGGGTTATGGCTGGACAATTGACCCCAATATGTAGATGAACCAAAACTTATAAAACTGTAAAAACTCATGACTGAGTTCCATCTTGGATTTGACTTGAGTGTAGCCCCAGCCAAGCTCTTCAACTGCCCAAGGTGTATCCTTTCAATAAATACCTATTTTATTCCTTTTGCTCTGTCTAGTCTCTGTTCCAGGTTAGCCTTTCCAGGCATCACCATTATAAAAGACAGTAAAATCAGAATTCAGCATCAGGATGCTGTCCCCAGGTGCTGAGTGTGCATCCATGCAAGGGATTCTGTCTGCAGTGTCCAAAAGCTCCTCAAAGCACAGATTAAATACAGATTTTTCTGCTCTAAAAAGTTAACTATTTATTACTGGTCTTCAAAATGGGCTTATCTATTGCATTTAAACAAATATATTTTTTTTTCATTATTTATATGTGCAACTACTGTATATATTATATATTCATGTATCATACAGATGTCATGTTTTGTGTCATATCTTAATTGCTTCTCTTCCATTACTCATGTTATAAACCATTAAACTTTTCAAGTAAAATTTTTTCTTATTCATTGCTGTGAGAATTTGGTCCATTTGAGCTCTTTAGTATTCTGCTATAAATGTCTAGTAATCTACAGAGAGCTACAGATCACAGAATCACAGGATAATCTGGGTTGTGCAAGGGGCCCAGAAGAATCATCAAGTCCAACTCTTCAGTGAATTGAACCCACGACCTTGGCGTTATTAGCACCGTGCTCTAATATATGGCCCTATATTAATAAATTTTATTTTTAGATCAAGTTCTGTTTGTAGCACCTACCCTAAATCACTCAAAAATAGATCTAAGAATGGAAAATGCCTTGACTTATTCTCTCCATCAATGGCCCAGTCTCCATGATTCTTTAAGTCGTCAGTGTTTAGATGTCAGAATTAAATATATTTTTCTCTAATAACTGTGGCAAAACCCCTGAGAGACTCAACAGAGTCTCTTATCTTCATTTCACACATCAACTGCCACTCCATGCTGACATATGGAGCACCATAGCTTCCTAAAAAAAAATATATATAGTTATTAAATATACAGCTGCTGGCCCTAATCTCATTCCCCAGGCTGGGATGATGGGTTTGGGTAGAAAATAAAATTTTAAAGTCCTATGGCAGATTTTAGCAGAAAAATTTAAAATTTTATAGGGTTGTTAGGTGCTAAAAATATCCTGAGATAAAATAAAAGAACAAAATCAATTGTCTTTTAAACAATAACAGAAATTGAAATATCAGACCTATTTTTAATCATGTTTCTGCCACCCACACCCTCAGCTACTGAGTGCCCTTGTAAGGCTCTCTGGAAAAAATCCCAAGCAGCATGTTTGATAATTAAGGTTACATCACAGCACCACCTGTCACAAGAGCATTGTGCTCTTTTGTTTGTAGACTGCCTTATCTGCATGAAAGCACTGCCTGGAAGAAGTGCCTTGAGAATGTGCAGGACAGAGATTTACTAATTCCAGAAACAAATGCATGCTGGAAACTAGATAGCACAGGTGACCGATAACTCGTAGTTATAGAGTGGCTCAAAATGAGGAGTCAGTTGTGTAAAAGGTTTGCATATATAAATTTAACAACACAGATTCATAGATTTTAGGGCTGGAAAGAACTATTTGTTTGATATTGTTTAGCTCAACCCGGTGTGTATCACAGTTCTCCTGTACTAGGTAGGATCTGTAATTTGTGCTTAGCTAGACTACAAGTTCCAGGAGGGCATTCTGTCCTGATCTGGGGATATCATGCGAAGAAAAAATCACGACTTTCCATGAAAGCTTGTGCCAAAGATTAATAATCCCCAGCATTAAAAGAAAAACAACCGAAAAGTGTATAGGCTATTTAAATTTGTCTATCTTCCAGTCATTCTTTTACAACATATCTTTTGCCAAGTCTGTTAAAAAACTTTGCAGTCCATAATAATCTTGAAGATTCTTAGTTGCAATAATAAAAGTTTTTAGAATACAAATCAAAGAAAAAAACCCCACCACTTTGCAAATCCAGATGGTTATCTCTTCTATGGATACTGCAACTGTATACAATATCCTGGTCATATGACCATAAATATACCCACACCTATTTGCAGAATAATGCATTATTCTACAGACTGCCTTACACACCAACTCTATTTGCTATCAGGTCACTCCGAGAACTCTCATGGAGCTGCATGCCCACATTGCATCCTTTTCTGGTAGGTATTACTTTGGACTATATCTCAGACTGGATATTTCTCAATGGCATGATTGGGAAACTGTAAGGTATCAATAAAGGCACTTTACGAAACCTAAGTGGTTTCAAAGTCACTGCTTTCATGGACAAGATCTCTAAACTTGTGGGCTGAATTCCTTGTCCTTAAATATGACTTGTCTTTGGTTCCAGTAAAACACAAATTCACATTAACCATCTGCTTCTTTTAATTATTGTTTCTGGGCTTTTTGTATCTTTCATGAGTTTTATCAGTAATCACTTTATAATTTTTTTTATTATTATTTATGTAAATCATGCAAAGCATCAAGTTGATTGTTAATTCTGTAAGAATCATGTTTTGGATTTTCACAGGAAAGGAGAACATGTTACATTTTATACTGCTGCAGTCTGCCTGTCTCCATCCAGCAAGCTGCAGGAACAGCCTTGAGGGACCTCATAAAAGACCAGCTTAGTATGACAGAGGAGGAGGGTGGCAGGATCATCAGGGAATTAATTATAATTATGTCAAGTAAGGAAACCCTGAGTTGCCTCAAGACAGAATCATTTCAGCTGGCAAAGGACTCTGAGGGATTTGTCACTCAGGGGAAATGGCAGACCTCTGCTTTGGCCATTTATCCTCGGGCTGCCCACATTAAAGGGCAGGGAGAAAGAGTGACAGAAGGACGCACATTGTTGAGGAACAAATGTTGTAAAAAAAAGTCTTTGCTACTACTAAAACTCAGTAAGGCAAAGAAGTTATCCTTTGTCCACATTTGTATTATGAAGGCCATTTAAAGAAGAGAGAATTTATTCAGATAAATAAACATATTTATTCTTTCAGAGAATGAAAGAATGGATAATTTACCTTCATACCTTATGAAACAATCAGATTTCCATGAGTAGCTCCAAACTCTTTGAAAAATAAAGGTAGGAGTATCATGTCAAATTAACTCTATGTATGTTCATAGGTTGGACCTTAACCTATGAATATCAGGTGTAGGGTGTGTTTCCCACGAGCCATGCAAACAAATACTCCATTCCTCCCACAAGACTCAACCAGCACCCCTTTTCACTCAGAATCAAAGGCTTTTATGTCTCACAGCTCATCTGCCAGATTTTGTCTGCGGGAATAAAGGGCTGTGACCAGCCATGAGATGAGGACAACTGAAAAGAGCACCAGGCAGGAGCAAATGTGTACAGTAAACAGCTCTGTGAGAAAACAGCAGCAGGAGGATGAAACAGTGGCAGCCAAAATAGGAGTTCAAAGGAAGGAGTAGCAGGAATGTCAATGGTACCAGAATGCTTTCTTACATTAGAAAGTCAGGCAATTTTCTTAAAAAAAGCAAGAGAGAGTACAGACTCAAAGTCCAAAAACTTCTGGGCACTCTGGATTCCTTCCTGTACTTTTCCAGCATACAGAAAATATTAATTTATTTTACACATCATTCTCCATTTCTCACAACTATACTTCTGTGTTTTATGGGGCCATCTTGCCAAGATATATTCCACATCATAAAGCAATTTTTTAAGGAAATGGCACTTACAAAAGACAAAAAGTAATTTATATTGATAAACAGCAGTGGAAGTTTAAAAGCTCTGAAAAAAGGTAGTACCTTACTTTTTACCTTATCTGCTGGTAAGAAAGAAATCTGAATTTCACGAGTTTCTCCCACTGCTGAGGCTAGGAAGGAAAAGTAAGGAATCCAAATATTTTGCACTTAGTGAAATAGCATGCAAGTTATGACAGAAGGCTAAGACTATAATGTGTAATAGCAATTCTTGACTCATATTTTCAAATTAGTTGTATATTAGCTATTAGCTGACCATTGTGACAACAGATTATTGGAATATATTGATCCAATTTTCCACCAGAGTTGGGCTATACAAATAAGCTGTCCTGGTAAGCGCTCAAACTTCATCCACAAAATAAACATATTTGGTATGGCCATATTTGTCCATAACTCCATTTGAATTAAAATTAAACTTAGTTCAATTGTTTACAAATGTACTCAAAAAGCAGACAGAGTATTTTCAAAAAATGATAGAAGGATAGGACATGTAGTTCTTGTTTGCACCGCCTCCTGTTTAACAGGGGATGTGCATCTAAAACACTGCTTTTTACCTCTCTTTTCTTAGCTTTGCTTCACCTCTTCATGGAGCCTATAGATTGTAAATTATTGCTTTGCCTTTATTTAAAATAATAAAGTTTGTTTATCAGGTAAAAGCAGATGCTAAAACTAGATTCTCTAATTATCACATAAAATGGATCCATACATATTTATGACTTTATCAGCTAATAACAGGTACTGAATATTTATCCCTCCAGTCACAATGGCTACACATTACAAATTTATGACTGCACATATCTACTGTGCAGTCTTTTTCCAGTAGGCTCAAATGAACAAATCTCACTTATCTCTCTCGGGGCAGTGATGTTTTCTGCATTTGTTTTGACTACATTCAGTTTGTGTAATCACGACTGTTATGCCATTGTGGTGCCCTCAAAAAAACACATATAGATTAATACCCAACAAATTTCAGATTTTGCTGCCAAGGACCTCTGTATGTCAGGATGTTAATAAACACACAAATTAAAATTATTAAACAGACAAGTGATACTTCCAAATCAAATGAAGACATTTTTCAGGTGACCTTGAGATACAGCACTTGAAGCATCTCATAAATTTTCCATGATGATGACCTAAGATGAAATCCCTATAGCAAACAATAAAATCCAAAGCTTTCTGTCCCTGGATAAGTATAGGATTATTTATGTTTCACTGAATATAAAAATAGCTTTTTCCCTCCTTACTGAAAGGAGAAACTTCACAATATGAAACTAGGTAAGCCAACCTCATTACTACATTAATAACTGGAAGCACGGCACGGCATGCACATACTTTCTCAATGTATCATAATCACAGAGTGCAGTACATTTATAATACAAAACAGTTCAAGTTTCTAATACTATGTTCTTATAGAGCACACTCTTGCTAGCACACAGTGTGTGTGAGGTTATGGAAAAATCCAGTAACAAAATTTCAAGTCAGAAAATTGCTTAACTAGGAGACTGACAGGGCAAAGTAGACAGCAAGTATTAAGGTAAAGTATCTAACATTGTATTCCTGCTCTCAGCATCTCCACAGTCTCACTGCCTCTCAATCCAAACCCAGAGCAAGGGTCTTGGACCATTTCAGCCTTGTATCACAGCTGGATAAATTGTTTTGAGTATAGTGACTGTAATAAAGCCTAGTTCCCTATAGCTTTGTGCCCTTTGATCCTTTATTTCTTACCTCCAGCGTCCTTTTTCCCTCCCTCTACCTTCTTGTGTCACTTCAGTGAGGAAGAATCAGCACATTCTGCAGCTGAGAGCTGTAAACCTACTAAGTGAATAGCCAACGCATCTGTGCTGATTAATCAGCTGGCTGCCACCAAATAACACACAACTGCCCTACTCTGCCTGCCTTTTGTAGCAATGGCTCTGTTTCCATTCCTTACCAGTAGCCTCCTGTTATACTAAAGCAGGGCTCAGGCTGAAATTTTCTGTACTTCTGCTTCAATGGGCACCTGCACAGCTCCACCTGAAGGTACAGGAGTGGGGTTTTGGGCTTTCCTAAAAATTTAGTACAAAACAAATGGAGCCTAGTCCCATGTTTGTAAAGCTGTCCAGCCATAATTTTAATGTATCCTTCTGACTGAAAAAGGGAAAATATCATGGCCAGATTGGAGCAACCTGATCTAGTGGAAGTTGTTCTTGT
>VZTT01022673.1:28982-39168 GCA_013400855.1 Buphagus erythrorhynchus
AAAAATAAAGAAAGAAAAACAGGAATCAAACAAGAAGTTCTTGATGAATCCATTTGGAAATTAATTGTTACCTGAATTGATGTTTTTTTGGGTTTTTAAAAATCTTTTCTACAAATTATAATCCAGGAAATATAATTAGCAAATATTAGATACTTACAGAGTAAAATATTGCTCCATACATCCACATGGATCACCAGCAGCAGCAACCCTTTTTTCTTCTACAGTTAGATATGGTTTCAGTGTAACATCAAAGTTTTTCCCTCTAAGAGCAGACTTAATAGTGCAAGACACCTCAATTATTTTGCCCAGCATTGTGGAGTTTTGCTCCATTCTTTTAAGCGAAGTATCTTAAAAAACCAGTAAAAAAAAAATACTGCACTCAACCAAGCTTGCCTGCCAAGAGTAAGGTCTACTCTAAAAAAAATAAAATCTTACGAAGTAACAGGATACCCACTCCCTTGTTGTTTTAACTTCCAGAAACAAATACTGTACGCAGATTTCAAAGGTCATTTCCCTCCAAAAGCAACTCTTATCAGCAGCCTCAATGAACAATGGCAAAGGCAAATACATTTCAGTCTTTTGTAATGTTAATTGTACAGTAAAAATATTTTCATCTTTTGATCATTAAGAAGTTTTAAGGCAATTTCAATCCTTATAAATAAATNAGCCATCTTCATAAATAAAATCCCTCAAAATAGAAAGCATAAATTTAAGCTTTGCAGTCACCCTAGAGTTCATGTTTCTATGCTCATCAGTTATGTGGAGGTGACAGTTCCTCAATACACAATCCTAGACAAATACTTTCTTTATCACTTATCTCCACTTGCCAGGGGCTCAGGAAAATGCAAGCAACCCCCAGCTGTGTCAATACCTTTGCCTCTCACTGCTAAACCTTTCAGAGAGAATCTACCCTAACAGAGTTAGGTACATATTATAGACGATTGAAATATAAATTTTATTACTACAGGAGCAACACCAGGTTTAAAGAAGCCTAATCTGATAGTTGACACACGATGTGGAGCTATATGAAGCAGGAAAGTAATGGTCCCAACAATAGCAGATGCAAAAACCATCCAACTTTTGCCAGAGTATATACAGTCTCAGCCATTTTCCCTAACAGTAAGAAGAGGTAAAATTACTTTCCAAGAGCAAAAAAACCCACAAAAACAAGAAGATTCCCACCTGTCTGCCCAGTGATGTATTCTAAGAACTAAACAAGATTTCCCTTGAGATCCCAAGCCATAAATCTAGTGTCTTAACATCTATTCCAATATAGGCCCACTGTCCTCAAAAGCTTCAAGCTGAAAGCACTGGTATAGTCTATAATTAAAAATATTATACTCATATGAAATATTAAGTATGTACTATGATCTTTAGTATTGGTATAGCATCTACCATAAAAGGCAACAAGTCAATTATTAATATATTAAGAAAATCAGTTCCCAGCTGCCTTTGTAATCTTTACCACTACAGGCTTGTATTCCTCAGTATTAGAATTTGAAAGCTAAAGGAGTGTAAATTAGAAATGCAAACTCATCACCTAACTTTCATGGCAAGTATCACACATGACAGATCTGCAATGACACAACATGATGGACATCGCAAAACACATCCAGAATAATATGTTCTCCTTGAAACATTGGTTGAATGTTAAGCAGAGGTAGTAGTTTCTAACTTTCTTCTATGTTTTTACATTTTACACTTGTAGCATTGAAGATATATACACTACATTTTTCTTTCTACATGAAAACACAGCTTTCTTCATACCTTTGCACTATTTGTGGATACGATAAGGACATGGATATCATAGGACCAGTGACAGACCTACAAGTTTGGATTAATCTTATAGATGCTACTATCAGAAAGTAAACAAAAAACACCAGTTAATCTTTTCTAGTTCTCATGTTCTTTCTTGTGTCCTCTATTCCCCTGCCACAAAAAAAGGAATAAGCCATAGTCCTTGCAACTGGCCCAAGATAAAAGGGGATGGTGGGGGTAGGGGTGTGGTAAGTGTGTGGAGTGTAGGGAACAAAAGAAAAGACAAAAAACAACCTTAGATCTTGGCAGTCACACGATTATGCTTTAACAGCCTGGAGTTCTATGCCAGAAAACACTTTGATAACCTTACTCTGCATGTTGATTATGGGAAAGAGCATCCAAAGAAAAATTCTGAATATGACATACTACTGTCAGCACACACTTGGTCACTAAAACTAGCATCTTGCTGAGATGAAGACTAGGATTACAGATTCCAGTGAGCAATGTTACCCACTTCTACAGAAAAAAAAGGTAGGCGTAGCTATACATCACTGAGGTTTAAACAGCTATGTCAGCAATAAATCTGCTCCTTTCTCTGTTACTTTGTCTCTCCATAGGAACTATGACAAACTTCTAGTAATACCAAAATATTAATCCAGAATCTGCGGCATGTCACTTGCCACTGCATCGACATGTTCTGAACAACTATTATTAAGAAAACACTTGCTCCACTCTGGTAAAATACACATTTATTTTCTATTGGTTTTAGCAACACCGTAAGATTAAACCCATCGATTTTCAAGTTTTGCTACATGCCAGTTACTGAAAGTTCTAACATGCCAGTTACTGAAAGAAGTCACGCACTAATCATCAGCCTTCTTTGTAATAAAGTAGAAGGTTCATGAGTATCAAAACTGCAACTGAAGCCCAACTAGCAAGGCAACAATAACCTTAAGAACAGTTGTAATCCCCTCAAGGAAAGGAGAGTGAATTCTAAACAAATAAACCCTAGTGAGACAGAAGGTCTCCAAATACAAGTACAGCACTATAGCACTGCAAGGTAAGATACAGGAAATGGCAAACAACTGGGGAGGAAGCAAGCTCCACCAGTTTTAGTATTACGGAACAAAGCTCTTAGAAGTTACAAAAGTCTCACTCAGTTGAGTTTTAACAATGCATTTATTGTTTCAAATTTTCCATCCATTGCACAATTTCAGTTATACAATATCAATTGCACTGTTTTTGCATTCAGAAGACTTCGGTTGGCAGGACATACTTTTAACGACAGCATACTAAAATTTTATTTTTTTTTTGGCCTTCAACATAAAATCCAAAATACTGTGGATGTTACCAAGTTTGAAGCAGAAAATACACATTGACAGAGCAGTGTAACCTTTACTCTTGGCACCTAAGTAGCAATGAAGTCCTAGGGAATGTTCCACGTTTCCTGAAAAAATTAATTTCTTTTTCTTGACATTTTACTGGAACTACAAAATCTTAAAATAAATGGGTTTATTCTAGTTCATACAATTGTGTAAACTCTGAAAAAGTTTGAATTTAACATTTAAAGAGGGACTGCAAATTGATTTCAGACCCATAAAACACAGACACTTAACTGGCAGCAAATACATGCTGCAATTGGAGTTAATTTTGTTGATTTAGGGTTTTCTTCTAGCAGGAAATTAAGAAATCTGAATTCCACTGTGTTTTGGTCTATGCCACAAACTGTTTGAATGACATCTTGTGGTGCTGTTCAGTACTACCATCGTCTTCCATTATAACACTGAATTTACTTTTAATTCACAACATAGAATTCAACCGCTATTCAACTGCTAATTCAAGGAAGCCCTGAATCATATGGCTATGAGTGTAGCTGTCCTATGGTTTAAACAGAAATTGAGATAAAAATTTATTTCTTTTTCAGCCACTCCTAATTTTTCAATCTGAAAAAGAAGTACATTATGCAAAAAGCAAACTCAATAGTTTTGAAGGATAGACTAGAGGGAAGCCAGGATAACTACAGTATCCTGTAAGGATGAGAGCCACTGAGAACAAAACCAGTTATAGTCTGACCAGAAGCATAATTTATCTCATTTAATTGTTGCTTTGCCATTGATTTCTCAAAGCACTTGTAATCTGGACAGTTAGTTATAGTCTTTCCTTCTCATGGAGGAAACAGGAAAGTATAAAGTTAAAAACTAAATAAAGCATCTCCCAGTTCTCTGTTGTGAATAGATAGTACCTGAGCAATACCTGAGCAACCCAGTGCATCAAAACCTGTAAGCTGCTGCTATCACCACCATCAATGCAGATATGTAAACTACCTACATTTCAAAAGCTCGAATCAGATGGCAGCTAGTATGACAAAGCAGTTTGAAATCCTTTCTGGATCAGACTGTGATTTGAGCTAAGATTATCTGTTGTCAGTAAAATAGCTACAGACACTATTTCACTCAGCAACAAGAAATGTTGTCTGAAAGGATGAAAAGATTCAGTCTTGCAATTGCACTGCATATAAGCATTTCTGATAGTACCCACATCACCAATACAGCAGGGAAACTTCTGCCACAAAGAAATCCTCCTCAGTGGAAGACAGTTTTCTAAAGGCTGAAAGAGTGTCACTGGGTGTGATGCTGCCACTTAAATGGTTGTGTCAACTTAGAGCCTACCTTGAGGCTAGTGCTCAGAATATGCAGACATTTGTATACCACTTTGCAGCATTTGATAGTTGTGAAGGGTTATAAGAAAGTGAGGAGTATCACAGAATATTCTCAGCTGGAAGGGACCCACAAGGATCATTGAGTCCAACTCCTATGTTTCCAGCTTTCCCAAAAATGGTGAGAAAAGCCTTATTAGAAAGATACCATCTCAGAGGTGGTGTTGCCAGAACCTACTCAGTGCTAGTATATTTACATGTATGTCCAGGTTTCAGAAAGATTGTTTAACAGCATTACAATGCTGATCATCTTCTGGCAGAATGCCAAAACCATTCTAGTTTCCTCCAAGTATCAAAACTATCAAGGGGCATCACAGACAAGGATAGCCTTTAAAAAAAACAGAACTAAAAACATGAGGAATTTCAGCCTTGTTAGTTTACTTAATACCACTTAATATAAATAAACCAAACAGTTTATTTAATACCATTCAGGAAGCAGATCAAAGCAAATGTCTAAGGCAAATATATGACAACGCAGAAAATATGCAGAAACCATAGTGAAGAACTTAAACTGTAAATCTTGCCTTTCTGAGCAAATAAAAAAAGCCCCCAAAAATACAGTGATTACAGAGAGCCACAGCAAATCAACAGTTCACTGCTTGCATCCTCATATGTGCCAAGTGCATGGCAATAAGAACATATTCACTGTGTGTCGCTTCCCATAAGATCTGACAGATTTCAGCTGGAGAAGTGTTCTGCAATAGTATGCCCATATTTGTACACTGAATTTAGTTCCTGTCCTTGTACTGACTAGCAGGTTCAGATTTTATCTTGTAGACTCATCAGTTCATCCAAACCATTCATCTTTGCTGGGTTGTACATCCTACTGAAACTGGCATATCACCATATTGGTGGGCATAGGGCCATTTTAACAGATGGAGAATGAAAGTAGTTGTGCCAATGAGCTAGTGGATGCATCAAGTTTGAATATTAGAGCTGGAGTCTCCTCCAAGAATTTCACAAATGGCAATCTATGTACAATCTCTCCATGACTGGTTGAACAGAATATGCCAAGACAAAACTAGATCAATTTAAGACTCCAAGAACACCTTTGGCAGCTGTTGAAAGCAAGGTTTTAGCTCCGATGGGTTTGGAAAAGTCTTCTGCACAGAGAATTGGGGAATTAGTATCTTAATGAAATCACCACCTTCAGCTCTCTGCAAAACAGGCTTGCAAACTCTGCAAAGAAAAATGAGTTTGCAGCACTACCGAGTTTTTTGACAAATGGCTCAACAAACCTGTAAGCCAGACCTGCAACAAAAAAATCTAATAAATTACGAACGTATTTGGCTTGGCAGAAATACAGTTTAAAGATGCAAATCAGTAAATTTGAAAATGTGTGTTATAAATTTTGCCATCCACTTCAATACTGTACTTAACAACTGACATCTACTGATGTTACTTCTACAGTTCACCTCTAAGTTTTTACATTTTATCAGATAAAGCAATAACTAGTTTTGTTGTTGAAACTGTACCATTTCCAAGTACCAAACATTATTATATTTTAATTTTACATGCAGGCAAGATTTGTTTAAAATGCAATTACTATAGATGAAAATCCTTGGTCCATCTGCAGTTAACTGTAGGCAGTTATAGCTGTACCTTAATATATGCAATTAACAGGGATTCTGTGTTTCTAATTAGCTCTCCAGGTACTCTTACATGTTGGAAGGTGGCTAGAATTTTCACTCCTCCACTTAGAGCAATAATAATGCAATAAAGCATAATGTAACTATAAAAATATTACATTAACTTAGGTGATGTGAATCACACAGTATTTCTCTACACTAAATAGCAGATTTTGAGATTACAACTAGGCAGTGCTTACTGCATGGAGTCCATTAACCTAGAACATGGAGAAATAGCTTGAGGCTCACATGCTGGATTCAGCTTGTCTGTAAGATTCACATAACCCATTGGCTCTTACAGATTTTCTGCTGAAAATTTCTGTTATGGGCAAAGACTTCTCTGCAGACTGTTTCCATTACTCTGGGGACCAGAATCAGACCCTTTTTCTTCTTTTTGAAACACGTGGGACATGTGAATATCTAGGATACAACCAGTTCAAAGACAGGAGTCAAACTACCAACCTGGACACATTAACAGATTCTTAAAACATAAATACACAAGCTGTATAAAGGAATACCACACATGCCAGTTCATGTGACAAGTGTGAAAGAGGAAGAGAGGAAGAAGAACAACATGCATCTCCAGTAATGCAACAAGGTCCTTTCCACACAAGAAGGTTCAGACTGACTCATCTCAGGTATGTAAGATCTTTCAATTATTTAGTTACTGAAATGCTTAAGAGAATGAATGCAAAAATTCCATTCTCTGAACACCAGATCCCCCTTCATTCATCTAACTAGCCAAAAGGCTTTAAAAGCAATACATACAAAAACACAAGTTCTATTTGCCTCTTTAGTCAGGATTAAATACTCACAGAAGAAGCTAGCACCAGTATAATACATTTGTTATGAAATCTCTTATTCAAGAAGAGTTTCAGTTTAAGAAATCAGTTTCTTATGTACATGTTGTAATACTACAGAGAGACTAGAAAACCCTCCTCCTTTCCTCCTCTCTTTTGTCCCGAACACGTACAGTCATCTCACAGAAGCAGACCAAAGTTGCATTTTTATGTTTTCTATTTTCTTTCACTGCAGTGGATACATACAGTGTGTTATCTAATGAGTTACAATGTTTGCACATGGTGTGCGCAACATAATGCACTTTGCTTATATTAAGATAAAATATCATGAAATAAACAGTTATTTTTAATAATCTTCTAACAGTAAAACTTTACACTTTGTTAGGATTAAGATGTCACCAGGACAGAAATTTTTGAGGAACCAAGATCTTTTTAATACTGATAGCACATGTTTGAGCCAAACCACAACACAAGCATGTACCGAAAACACTGTGTTCACAAACTGAATTGAAATTATATTTGTAATTGAAAGTTAGTGGATAGATCATTGAATGCTAAAGGTAAAAAAGGCAGCTTTAGCAGAAGAATGACACATAGGCTTTTACACCAAGGGATGCTCAGAGCTTTTAGATGAGACAAACTTCAGCAGAGTAGTCCCTACCAAAATGTGAGAAATGAAGCAGGCCAAAAAATTTGTATTAGACCAACTCTGGATTTCAGATTTAAGTCTACCAATACTTAATTTGTGCCTCTGTGTGCCTGTGTGGGCCCTTCTGTCACAAGATCGAAGACAACTTATCCTAACAACTTCAGTATCTTTATAACCATTTTGGCTTACTTCTTCATGACAAACTGGAGAAGACAGACAACACAAAGAAAAGAGACTGGAACTTTTTCAATAAAGTGTTATCTTGATACTTATACATTAACTACATTATATCATTCTGACTGACTGGCAGCAGGCAAGTGCAGGTTCTGGTCCAGCTGTTACTGCAGTAATATTCGGGGCCAGAAATTATACACATATCCCTCTGCTGAGAAGGAGTATTTCTTGTATCATGAGTAGACCTAAGGAAGAATCCCCCTTCCTCAACAACTAAAAAAGTTTGCCAAGCACTGAAACAACACAGTAATATCACACATGAGTATATCAGCATTGATGAGAGACAATCTAGAGAGATCAGCAAACAACCTTTAAAAAGCTCTAAAAGTAATTTTCATTTCACCAGTGGAATACTTCACTAAACCCACACCTTCATGTACAAGATGCAAGGACACATATTGCATTTCTCTGTATTCTCTTATACTGCCTTCTGATGAGCAGGGTTTGCACTATTACTAGACTGAACTATTAGAAATACAATGCATACACTTGATGAATGACTACTGCATTTTCCAACTGGAGTGCCATACAGTCTGCTTTTCTAACAATAACCCTCACTCGCAGTCCAGTTGCTTTTTCACACTACACAAGTTACACAAATCACCTTCCCTGGACAGTGTCTGTTCCTCAACTACCCAATCCATACTCAGAGTTTAACCACACAAGTGTTAAGCTGAAGTGAATTGTGTTAAGTGAATTGTGAGTAACACCCTATTTCAGCAAGAATTTGCTTGTCAGCTACAAAGACCACAGACAGCAATGTCTGTTTTCCTCTCAAGTCATTCTTTTAGAGGATTGCACTTCTGAAGGTGTAAGAGCAAGTCTAGAGGAGTAATTAATTAATTTGGCATGCTCACATATCACAAGCTGTTCTGGTTCTTCCATACTAAAGGACATCCATAAGCATACACATGTACAAAATATCTCAGGACCCCAGAGCTGTATTTCCCTGTGATGACTGGGGAGCCTTGGGTAGAATCTCTCCCTTCAGCTCCTGCATCTAATAAAACAGAGAGCTATACTTCACCTGCAAAACACTCCTAAGTTTATGAATGATGTAGAAAATCATGGTCATGATCAATGAACAGGATACCCTCCACCCCGTGGAAAAAAGAAAGTAGCAAAATAATGGTTTAGAAATAAACCACCAAGTTGTTTCTATGGAAGGGGACAAGAAAAGAAGGGTGCAAACAATGTTTATCAGCTAAAACACACAGAGCTGCAGAAGTGCATTTATACTACAGCAATAAAAACCTGAACTGGAACAGAATGAAAAAGTGAAGTATTTAGCAAAACTGAAGTGGAAAAAGCAATGAGACTCATCTGGCAAACTGAGGAGGCCCATCAGCTACTGTCTCATAGAGGTAAGCATTAGAGTGCCAGCAGCTTCATGTTTTTGTAATTTACTCTGCTGTGGCTCACAAATAAACACATCAGTTGAGGTTTCCAGAGCATAGATGTTCTCCTTGTGAAGAACAATCAAACTCAAGATGCAGCAATTGATTTCCTAATGTACATGAGACCTTAAGTTTATGGTGCTTTTTATTGGTTGCTCTTGGAATAGATTTCCAATTTGTTGTAGAATACAATTCCAGCTTAGCAAACCTTTTGATCTTTTCATTTCGACATTCGTCCTCTCCAATCCACTTTTACTTTAAGGAGCCAAAAGCTTTCTGTACCAGTTCACTTGGCTGGGCTTTTTTAACCTTCTCCATTTCCTCATTTTGACTTGTGACCAAGACACTGTTAACACTGTTAACATCCACTTCGAGCTGGCCACCTCGCCCTGATCCACTACATTTCCAACCGTAACTCCCACAAATACTTTTTTTACAAACACTTTATATACATACATTTTTGAAGGCAAAATTAGGACAATTCTACCGCGGCTAACTGCCGAAACAGAGGAGAAACAATAAGCAGCTTTTCAAACAAACCAAAAGAAACACTTTACAGATAACCCACTATCTATGCACACTTTAAACGTAAGCAAGCGAACTTTTCCGCGGAGTCACGAAAGGAGTCAAGCGGAAGTCGCGGCCCCTGGCACTGTCCCTGCCCGCGGGATGCCTCGCCAGCCCGGCACCGCCCGCCCCAGAGCCCAGCGAGCTCCCTTACTTCTTGGTGTCGCTGCTGAAGAGCCCGAAGGCCGCGGGAGCCGAGGGGGTCACGGTGGGCGCCGCCTCCTGCGCCAGCTCGGGCGCCGCCTCTCCGCCCTGCTCGCTGTAAGTGAGCCCGTTGCCGGACATGGTGCTGGTGCCGCCGGTGCCACCGGTGCCGCCGCTGCCCACCCGCCCCGCCAAAGTTGCCGTCGCGGCACCCCTGGAGCTGCCGGCCCGGCGCTGTCCCGGAAGCGGGGCGGTCACGCGGCGGGGGGCGGGGCGGCCCGGCCCGGAAGTGC
>VZTT01022677.1:2223-12605 GCA_013400855.1 Buphagus erythrorhynchus
ATTTAATACCCTTGCTTATCCAGTTCTACTGAGCTGTGTTCATTTCTGTTGGGGAAATATTTCCATTTCTGTAATTCTAACTTACTTATTAAGGTAGTGGAATATTCCAATATGGATATTTTTTTTATTACTCTGCCAACTTTACTCCTTCACTGAAGTAGCAAAAATGAAAGGAAATGAGACTGGTTACACCAATGCCTCAGCACATTTTACCACTGTGAAATAGGAGCAGATCTATAGAGGATGCAGGTGGTGGTAAGGATCTGACAAAATTCTACACTGATTTCGGGGATTTTAATTTACATCTGGTTTAATATGACCCTGTGGACTGAATGTCCTTCATTTGAAATAGATGAGCTTCTAGTACAGTTTCATCTGAAAGTTGTACTGTTTGTGTGCTCAAAGATGACACCACAATGCGAACACAATTATCAGGTGGTTCCTTCCAAAAGTACACTCCTGACTCAAACATATATTAATATGGATGTATTCATAGTTATTCTTATGTTTTGAACACCCACTTCAGCAAATAATAAAACAGATTGATGGTAATACTTCATAAATACCTTGACAGAAACTGGCATTTCAAATAGAAAACAAGTGAGTAATATTGTATGGTACTGTGGATGTTCGTGCTCAAATGCTTAGAGGTCCTAGTGGAACACATGAGTGCTGTAATCTTAAGGGGTACAGCAATCTCTTCTTAAAGGATCATGGTCCAGTAGTTATACAAAACATGGCCGTATTTCTTGCAGCCTTATTCTAGATTCTCAGTGTAACTCACAAAATCAGAACTCTTAGGATTTACTCTGGATTTGGCCAGCATAAACCTTGATGTAAACTGTGTATTGCAGCAAGCCTGCTCTGAAGATAAAATCTAGGATGGATGACATTTCTTTGCTGTAGGAAAGACAGGCTCAATGGATTACCTTTGCTCCTCAAAGTTAAATTCCTTTGTACAATAAGTAATTGCATTGGTAACTAGCACTTCTGTGAGCCATCATAGTTCATATCCATCATTCCTACAGGTAAGTTACACTTTCAGCTAAGTGCATATGGCTGAGAAGGTCAAATGCTGTTAGAACTGCTTTGCCCAGCTGGATTAATAGGAAGCCCTCCCTTGTATATCAAGGGTCAGGACACGTACAAATCTTCTAGTGGGACACGATGAGGAATAACAGATATTTCTCATAAAACAAGACAGAAAAGAACAAAACAAAAGAGATAATATAGTCAAGGCAGTGAATGTCACACAATACCACACTAGGTTTGTAAATTCTTATCAGATTAAAATATTTAAAAACTAATAGCTTTTCCAGAATGAAACATTCTGTTTTTCAGTAGATGTAACCATTGTTAAAGAAAGCCAAATGTAAAGCCTTTCCTAATCACTGTGGAGCAATTACACCTTAGTTTTGAGTAATCGATGGAAATTTCTCTGTTGCCATTTAGTTTTAATCAGAGCACAGTCATATAAAAATGTTAATTAGAATGTAGATTTCTACTCAACTTTCTGTCTTGCTTAGAAGGAGAAATGCATCAATAAAAAAATAGTGGCATGGATAAATGAACAGGTTGATGGAAAAAAACATTATCATTTATTTGAATGATGAGTATTCCTGTTCTGAAAGCATCTTTGCTGAAGGCAAAGCTTTTAATATATTTAAATTTACCTTCCAAGCACAGAAGAAAACTATTCTCTGGAGAAAATGAAGCTGTCTGAAATATATTTAGGCATGATGAAATAAACATAATGGACCTATTGCAGCATGTTAGAGCTCCTGATGATGTGCATCTATTCTGAGGTACTTTACTTCAGGCTGGTGAGAGTATTGATGACGTGACGTGAAGCAACACGGAATTTTGATATAGTGGATTTACACTATCTAAAGATCAGGCCCAGATTGTAGCACATAGTGAATGTCTTTAAGAAACATGATGCTGGACATGGATAAGAGGTCAACAGCCTAGGAAACTGCATTTCATTTATACAATGATCACAGTGAGCCTGTGGCTTTGCCTGGCTGGAGCATCAGCTAAAGGGCTTCTTTCCTTTGTTTCTTGCTTATGCCCCATTTGGCTCCTCTGTTGTGCTGACATAACTGTGGCATGAAGCCAGTCTGGGGACAAATGCTTTTGTTGATAGATCAGTGTTTGATCTGACATGCAACAGAGCTGCCCAGTGACTCTGCTGCTCTCCTCCAGTTGGGGAATGTGCTGTGCCCCAGCTATGGTGGGAGGAAGGGATAGGACTAGTAACTCCACTGAACCTTTGCTAGTGTTGAAACTCACCTTCAGACCTGCATGTGATTTCTTCCCCTTCTCATAAACTATTGCTTCTATTAATGGCATACACTTATGAGCACATGTAAACAGAGTTTGGTGTTTTACCAAGGCTTTTAAATGGTACCAGATCCTGAAACCCTTACCCAGAGAAAATTATTTTTGAGGAAATTCTGCTTGAATCAGAATGATTCTACCATTTTTGACATGTATTCCCACTGACATGTGTCAAACAAAATATTTACTCAGAAAATTGATAGCACACTGTAGTTCGTGTAGATTTTTTTAAACTAATTGGTCTCTTCCTTCAGTAATGTGACTATTCTTTTCCATTCAGCTCTCCAAAATATATTTTTTTCTGTTATCTGATGAACACTGTTTATTCAAGGGGTGCTGGTAGTACAGGTATGTGCCTGAGAGAAGGAACATGAGTTTGTACAGTTAGCTATCTTTATCATGCCTTCTATCACAAGGATTAATCTCATGTTTTCCTTGTTTCTTGTGGCTCGTTGTCTTGGAGTTTCTAAATAATTCAGTTATGTGCTGAAACTGATTTTCCATTAAAGGATTGGGGCAAACAATGTAATTGATTTTAAGCTAGATATGTTTCTGAACAGAGCTACATGACCTGGTTGCCTTCTAGAGCATGAGATTGGGTCTGATTACCAGAGGAATCTCTTGTTCTATGAACTCAAAAGGGAACCTTGCAGACCTTTCATGTACCTGGTAGCACGGTCTCTGCAGACAATAGTCAGCTCTTCCTATCACAGAATGATGGCAGATAAAGGCATTAATGTTGATTTCATTAATATAATTGTAATATAATTTCTGTTTCTGGAAGTCCCAGCTTCTGGCATCAGAAAACCAAACGTCACTTTTCCAAACTGTGGAGGGTGTATATATATAATATAAAGTGCTGGATAAATCTTTGCAGTGGCTATTGTGTCAGCCCTTTAGCATATTTGAATTTAATTGTGTTCCCAGATTGATGTGTTAAAGATGAATGACACTCTTGCTCAAAATCAAGGAATCCCTTACAGTGGAATTAAGAATGATTTAGACTTTTCTATGTCATGTCTGAACAAACTGTGACCTTAAGTGTTCATAAAAGTAGGTGAGCTCTATTCTGACCGTCTGCTCACTTTCTACTCTGTGGTTCATGGTCCTTTTCTGTGCAATTGTGAGGGCCTAGAAATAAAACAACACACTTTTGAGATAATATTACTGTAGGAGATATTATAAAGGCTGGTTTTTATTGGAGGCCTCCAGGGGCAGATATGGAAAAATGCCCAAAATGCACCCCCCCCAACATGGGGTGAATACAGTTGTATAAGTTTAGCAAATTAGCATAACTGACAAAAATCACCAATTAGAGACATAAATGGTGAGGCAATTCTGACCTGGTTCAACCCTTTTCTAAATCCTCTTCCCTCAGATAGGAACTAAACTTTGTTTATAAAAATGTGTCTTGGAGAGCTGGTTTCGACCTTGGCTCCCAGGAAAAACCAAGATAGGATAGGAACCTTGGACCCTCAGCTTGGAGCCTCTGGAAAGTGTGTTGTCTTTCTGCCTGTCAGGGCAGGGAAAAGTAGTGGGGCTAGCTAGGAACTATATAACTATACAACAATATAGCTAGAATATATATATTTGAAGGAAGTATAAAAGCAAAAATTATTCTGGCATCAGGTCAGTCATATGTCCATGATGCCTTTGGAAACACCAGGTTCAAGAGATGCTCAGGTAGCAGGAGCTGCCAGGGATGATGCCAGGGCCATTAGAACCAGTGCACAAACATCCAGGTATTTGGATTGGCATCTCTCAAGCATATAATGTGGAAAGAGTAGTTATCAGATTATATGTACATGAATATTTTTGTCTAAAATTGCAGGAATATTTGGAAATGATTCCTCTTAAATATTTACATTAGATTGTAAGCTCTTGCTTCAATGAGTTCAGATTGTATTGAATGCAGGGTGTCTATTAGTGAGGTATTTTCTTAGGCCTGACCAACAACAGTGTCAGTGACACATTTTGTCTGTGTATGAATGGCATGACAGGATTTAGACACTTTCTTAGGAATAATTGTTTCAAATGTTCAGAGGTGAGTGAATACAGATTAACTTCCTCTTCAGCTTTTATACTTGAACTTCTCACATCAGTAGAACGTTGAGATATTAATTTGAGATGCATGAAGTTAATTCAATACTAATTGCTCAAATACTGGCAGGATATGTATGGCTTTCCCCCAGGGGTTGTGTTCTTTGCTTTGAAAATGAATGTTTGTTCTAATTTCATAATATGCTGTTCAATGGGAAGGACTAAGTCTGTTCCATACAAGGCAGAGGGGAATGTTGACTTTTCATAGTTTTGAGGATGGCTAGAAAGTATGGAATTTTGTATAACATGGTAATGTCATACCCAAACCACTCCAGCTAAAATAAATAACCCACTGAATTTATTTGCCTTCACTAGGATTTCAATTTTATCTATTTTCATGTTTATTCTCCTCTAACATGTTCTTGGGGAAAAAAGACATGTTTTTACATGTTAGTATTTTTTTCTTCTCTTTTTGTCCTAGGAGTCCTTAGAAAATTTTGGTGCCACTTCATTTGTTCCTGTGAAAAGTTGTATTTTAAATGCATGATAGCTTGATTTCATCTTTTCTTTACCTCTTTTCAAACCAGCAAAATAATTTTAAGGCTGAAGTTGAAATATATTCTGAGTCTGATTCCTTACATTCAAAGATCTGAAAATCAAATATTTTTCAAATGAATGGTTCATATGTGCCTTAGCATGGAAATTTTAACTCTTCAGAATATACCTACCATGCAGCTGGCAACCCACCACGAGACTGAAACTCCAAACTTCTCATACAGGAGAATCATATAGGATAATTTGTGTAACATTTCACAGCAAAATACTTTTAAAGAATTAAATTTTACCACAAGTTTCCCTACTTATTTTAATACTTTGTGAAGTGGATTGTTGAATCATATGATGCATCAGATTTTACATCATTAATATTTGTAGTGCCTTAATTGGGAAAAAGAACACAAGTCTGATATGACTCTGAAATCTGGTTATATCAAAACTGTTGCTACTTCAATAATTTGTCCAGGAACATAAAGAGAGGAATAGTGGAGAGGCTATCCTTGAAGGTGGTTTAACTAAATAATTTTGAATGGAGCTTGATTTGTAGGGTGGCTCTGCTGGCTGAGGGGTGTTTTTGTAGCATTAGTATTTTCAATGAAAATTTTCACAGGATCATAGTAAGCTAGAGTAGGACCAGCTGATTACATGTTCCATTCACTGTAGACCCAGTTGTGTGTTTTTAAAAAATAATAACCATTTTTACTACTACGGTTGGGATTTCTGAATTCTGAAATCTTGTTAATTATGCTGAAAACCACAAACAGCTTTTGTTTTCATGCTAATCACTCAGCTCTGTGATGATCCTGATCTGGAGGTGGAGCAGATATCACCATGCTCTTAAGACTTCTTCAAATGGATTGAATGAAACCATCACATCATCTGCTTGACAGGGGTAGGGGGAGATGCAGGATGAAGGGGAGAGGTATATGAGAGGCTTTGTAGTGCAGAAAACAAGAAATGTGCTCTGGGAGCCCAGACCCCCCCGTGTGCTGGGCTGCATCCAAAGCCCCGTGGGCAGCAGGGCAGGGAGGGGATTCTGCCCCTCTGCCCCGCTCTGCTGAGACCCCACCTGCAGGGCTGCATCCAGCTCTGGGCTCCAGCACAGCAAGGACAGGGACCTGCTGGAGCCACCACAGAGGAGGCACCCAGGGGATCAGAGGGATGGAGCAGCTCTGCTGTGAGGAAAGGCTGAGAGAACTGGGATTGTTGAGAACAATTGGAAAGAGAACGCTTGGGGGTGACCTAACTGCAGCCTTCCAGTACCTGAAGGGAACCTACAGGAAACATGGAGAGAGACTACAAGGGTCTGGAGTGGCAGGGAAAGGGACAATGGTTTCAAACTAAAAGAGGACAAGTTTAGATTGGATATAGGAAGAATTACTTCCCTGTGAGGATAGTGAGGCACTGTACCAAGTTGCCTCAGGGAAGCTGTGAATACCCTGTCACTGGAACTGTCCAAGACCAGGCTGAATGAAGCTCTGAGAAATCTGTTCTAGAGGAAGGTGTCCCTGCACATGGCAGGGAGATTGAAACTGGATAATTTCTAAGGTCTCTTCTAATCCAAACCCTTCTATGGTTCTATGGTAAGTTCAGCTACATGGGTGGACTTAAAAGCAGGTGCTCCAGAGAAGCATACAAAGTTCTCTCTTCATCCTTTTAGGTCTGTGGCATTATGAGTGGCTTATGACTTCCTTCATTTGCATTAGCAAGATTATGAAATGGGGACCACAAAAATATGAACCACATTGTCTGGTCAGTCAGTAGCTTTCTGCAGGGGAAATAATTGCCACAATCTCATCCAGACTCCTCTTTCTTTTCCCAGTAAAACAATCCTGGCTGCTCTTTGGTGGATATGAAGGCACCAGTAGGTCAAAGTAGTAATGTGATACCAGATTGTAATATGAGGCTTTCTAAACAATATTACTCTCTAATTACATTTTTGTGGGCTCAGATATTCTGCCTTTATTTCTTCACACCTTTATCTGATTTATAGGCTTGTCTCCATTTAGAGACAAGTTTAGGAGAAAAACGTCCTGGAATGACTGTTTCCTCAAAAAAAAAAAAGGGTTCCAACAATCCCTTTTTGCCTATCAGAAATAAATACTAGTGGATGAAAGTGAAAAAAACCCCAAATAACCATTTATTGATCAACACAGTGGCCACATGGCATGGGAAAAGATAAATAAATGCTAGATATGGAACTGTCAGACCTTACCCCCCATGCAAAAACACACACTGGAACAAAAATCCAAAATGCAAGGGAAAGAAAAAAAACAGCAGTGGTTTGCCATGTGGTGGGGAGAAAATGGGTTTTTAGGGAAAAACAAACAAACAAACAAACAAACAAACACACAAAAACCTGACAGTAGATTCAAGCAGCAGTTCAGGCAAACAGATGTGAACCTGGTGAATCTCTAACATTGGTCCCCTCTTCACATCAGATGAAACAGTTGGGCTTTCTTTTGACTTTTTTCCAACACATGGGGCAAAAACAGAGCGGCCCTTCACCTTTCCCACTGGTATCCAATCTTGGACCAAAACCAAACCATCCAGTTCACTTCAAAAACCCATTGAAGCATTGCTGCGGCTGCAGCCTCTCCAAGGCCATGGAAAAAAAAAAAAAACAAAAAACAAAAAACCAAAAAAACAAAAAAAAGTTCTGCCTGTGTTAACAAAAAAAAACCAATCTAGCCAAGCAAAAAAAAAACCCAAAAATCCACAGACCGCACGGCACGCCAGATGCCTTGGGAGTGAGGCTTTGAAAAAGCCTTCTGAAGAGCTCCAAGTCTCCCCCCTCCCTCCAGACCCACCTTAAAAATACAGCAACCATTTTTGGGCATAAAGCAGATGATCAGGGAATAGACTAATCATCATAAAATCACCCCAAGACAAGGCTCTAACCCTATTGTCTATTTTATCACACCCCTCACATAGAAGAGGATGTCTTATGGAATAATTAATGTTCTACACCTGTAATCCTTTTACCATTTTGCTGTGTTTTTGCAACTCAGAAACTGTGTATCCTGAGAGGAGGTATCTAGACAGGATTGCACAACTGATGTTTTAGGAAAGCCAGTTAGTATGATTTCTGGATTTATACAATGTCTCATCAAGTGTAAATTCACAGTGTAGTGTGTTCAATGAAATGCCCATTTCTAAAGGTTATTAAAGAAATTTAAATCAGCGTGCAGCAATAAAAAATGTAATAGTGGTCATATTATATCAACAGTTGCACAGAAGGAAGAACAGCCTGCTCTGTTAAAACCTGAAGTGCATCCAGAACGATGCTAAAATTACACAACAAATATTTATGCAAATATTGAAGCACTTAAGGTGCAAACAACTCCTAGTATTTACTTTCCTTAGGAGAATATATCATGATTTCTGTACAATGGAAATTTATTATGCTTAATGTTCTTAATTTGCATTTTTAGTAATATAATGGGATATATAAAGACAGATGTCATTCATGATTCCTTTTATGAGAGCTAATAGTTTGGTTGAGCTTGTTGTATATTGCCTACTTAATATGAAACTGAAATGGGCTGTATTATGCACCATAGACACAATAAAACAACCTATGAAAGAATAGTTGAATTGAGGATATAAAAGTGGTTTGTGCTGCTGTAACTTATATCTACTTTGCCAAATACAGATGCAGAATTCAGATGTTTGAAAGGAGTTCTGCTGCTTTGTTATAGCTCTCCCTGTGAATATTTATGTACAACATGCATGCTTTTACGTAAATCTTATATGTATATGTATATATAAGAAAGAATCTGTAAATCAAGTCAAGTTTAGAGCAAAGTCATGGATACTCTCTTAGTCTGTTGAAATACAAAGAAAATTTGTTTAGCTGTCCACATAAAAAATATGAATGCAATATCCACAGTTACAACTTTCCCCTGTGAGTTTCCTATTTCTGGATTATGATTTATCATGAATAATATCTGACTGAAAGGCAACTGAGTATTCTCAGCAAAGGGAACAGTGAGTTACAATTGAGAAAATGTTGTTTTATTGAACGAGAAGGTGTTTTAACAATATGCATGTTGATTGTGCTGGTTTTGGTTGGGGTAGAATTAATTTTCTTCTCAGTGGCTAGTGTGGAGCTGTGTTTTGGGTTTGTGCTGAACACGGGGTTGATACTACAGATGTTTTTGTTATTTATGAGCAAGGACTGCCCAGATCCAACACCTTTACTGGTTTTTGTACTGCCACTCTGGTGAGGAGGTTGGGGATGGATGAGGGCTTGATTTTATTGTATATCCTAAAATAATATGGGTAAATATTTATCTACATTAGCCCCTGTATCTCTTTAATGGTTTCATGAAACATAAAAATACTTTTGTTTCTATTGATAATTAAAGGAAAGACAGAAATTTGGGTTTGAAAAACATATTTAGGAAACCCCTGAAATCTCATCTGTAGCTTGACCAAGGTTGTCTGTACAGAAATTTATCTTTTTCACAGAAATTTTAATTCTGTAGTACAGCATGTACAAGTAGTTTATATTTTTTAAGTCTGTCAATCTAATGGCAATCAAACTAGTGACAAAGACTTTTTTGTAGTGTTTCAAATGTGTGTCGGAAAAGAACAGTAGGTTTTGGTCACCAAGATATGTAAGACAGGGAAGTAATTGCTTTGGTTTATTTTGTTATCCTTGCTATTTGTTTAGGAAAAAGTAGTGGAGATTTAAAGAAGCATTCAGAATTCCTTGGGAGCACAAGTGGGAAATTTATCTTTCACCTCATCTGAGATGAATTTTGTTATTGGGAATTAAAGAATGGTTTAAAGGATCCATACCCCCCTATACTTTTACCCCTAGCTGTCTCAATACTTTATTTTTTTGAGAAGAAATTGTACAACTTGAGAGAAAACATGGAGGAAAACCCATTCTCTGTAGGTATATACGGAAAAAACCTTTTGGGGAGACCAGAATTTTGAGGTCAAAATAAATTCTATTACACTCCCAAAACGAAATTTCTTAGAACAGCAAAGCTAGATATTGCCAAACAGGTTGAAAAAGTTTTCTTGGCTCACACCAGTCTGTCTTTCCCTTCCAGGGGCATCATAGGCATTAAATCCACTAAGTTTTGCTGAAAAGAGAGTAATGTATTTGCCTTTTGGAAGGCTCCCCATACTTTAAGTGTTAAAATAACATTAGATTAAAGTGACTGTTTTCCTCCTGAAATTCTGCTGAGGTTTAAAGTACTTGCTTCCATTGTCCACACACTTTGGTTAGGATTTGTGTTTTCCTCCCTTGTACATTTATGGAGAATTCTCTCTCTTATCAGACTACACTTTATTAGATAGGAGGAGGTAAGTTCTTTTGGTCTCCTCTTGGAACAAACCACTTCAGCACTTCAATATTTGTGAGACTATTTTTCTGCTTAAAAACCTCACAGAATACAGTTTTAAAATTGCTTCTTCAGCAAATAATAGAT
>VZTT01022678.1:2372-16974 GCA_013400855.1 Buphagus erythrorhynchus
CTCTGGGAACAAACTTACATTTCTTAGGTTTTGAAGCTGGTTTTCCAAAATCTTAGCATCAGTCATATCACCCAAAGTATTTCCTTTTGTAACTAAGAAAAAAAAATGTTTCCAACAAAAATTAATTCAAATATGTTAGCTGAAGTTTAGAGAAGGAGGAAAGTAAAATAGTGGCAAATGCAGGGTTTTAGAAATCATGCATGTTCCTGAGTTACATCAGCTACTTTCTCCATAGTCTGATTCTCGGGGGAACTATAACTGTGAAATAATGTGAAATCTGTTTTCCTGCTCCCGGATTACTTAGGAAAAAGCCCCATGGCAATATTGTGTATCAACATGCTTATCCCATTTAAACTGTCATATAAGAAATGAGGACTTTGCATCTTGAGTTTCTTTTTGTCTTTGAGGAATGCCCAGCGTCAGAGCTGTCATCTATGGAGAAAACACTTCAGCGTAGGTTCACCAGCAGACCAGCTACATGTCAACATAAGAAAGAAATCCTCAGAAGGCCAGTTCTAGTTTAACAATAGAGCATACTCATCACTTGATCCTCTTTTGAGCAAAACATCTACTTCATAATATCACATGGATTATGTGACATTTTAGATGACAGTTGATTTAGAAACACAGCTGCTCAGACAAATTTTATCTGATGATGTTTGGCTGCAACATTAATTTTATCTTTACTTTGAGCTGTGTATTACAAGTTGGTCATTAATCACAGATAATGACTGATACCCTGAAGGTTAATGCTTGAATACATTCTTCTAAAATTTAAAAATATTTCTGTGTTTTAGTATATTCCACTGCTGTGCAAAATAGAATTAAACAAATGTTGTGATTCTGATATAAGGGTACCACTGATATATGTCTAATTAACATACTCCAGATGCCAGCACTATTAAAATCTGTCTGTGATCTGCATAATGGGTAATTTGTTACACCAAGCAAAATACCTGGTTTTCAGATAACCAGATTTTAAAAAACAAAACAGATACCTTTTCTTCCCAGAGCATAATGAATACCCCAGAAGAGTCATACTGTCAGTAAGATTCATTCCACTGGGGAAAGTTAGTGTTGTTCTATCATTTACGTCAAGAAATACCTGATTTGTGTTTCAACACTGGAGAGCCTGGCATTAACTCTCTCCTTGCTACCCGAAATCTTCCAAACACTTGTTTTTTAACAAATATCACCACCCATAAAATATTCATGCTTCATAGCAGCAACAGTTCATTACTCCTCACCAAATAAATGCAGTTAAACCATCAGATGAAGGCTTCATGCCCCCAGGGACAATTTAACAGCAGCTTTATTAGGATGTCGTGGTATATGTACAGTGCTATTTGGTGATATCATGGCCATGTTTCAAGCCTCTAACAAGGCAGTTCACATCAGGAGAGTGCAGTGGAGGGATTGTCAGGCTGCCTCCTGCAGCACCTCTTTACACACTGTCATGGTGTAGCCCATTTGCAGACTCTGAATGCTCTGAGATGTAACAGTGCTTGTCTTCTTTCTGCTGACAGTACTACAAGCTCCAGAGCTTCTGGAAGAACGTGGCTGATTATGTCTCATCTATGAAAATATAAAAATACAATGAAAACTAGCTTTCAGATCTATTCTCATGCCATAGACTTGAAAAAAAAAACTGAATTAGCATAGTATGTCTAAACTTGTCACACAATGAGGAGTAAACAAGGAACTTCAAAGATAAGCAAGAGGAGTATCTTTAAATAGCTGAAAGTTGGATGAAGTAAACATCTGCTGATTAAATACTGAGGTCATTAATAAAAGAAGGTTCTTGAATTAGTCATCCCCTATCTGTCTATGGGATATTAAACAGTTGCAATGCTAAATACAGAGGCAGAGCAACTGAGGATCAACTCTGAGGTGTGGTACTCTCAACAGTGTGAGACACAGAGCAATATCTGTACTCATGCTGCTCTTCCTCACAGTAGTTTTGTAGTGGTGCAACCCCATTGACATTTTACCTTTCCTTGGTTCCAATCCAACAAGTTAATCTCATAAATGCAAATTAGGGGTCTGATGTACAGATTTGGCTCCTGACATTTGACTGGGTTGCAGGATGGAGAGATGCCCTGCTTTTAAGTAAAATGAATTGATTCCAACTGTATTTCAAGGAACTGTGGATAAAATAACATTCACCAAATTAGAAGGGAATTCAAATTCTTTAACACAAAGAGAGCAATGAATATTTACATATCAAAGGGATTAGCGTTCTTCTCTTTAAAAACAATAGTTTTTCAGTGCATGGATCTCTTCACCTGTTCAAGATAGGGAGGCCAAAGACCTGGGAGCCACTATAGTTACCCCTCTGCAGAATTTATCTGTAAAATTGTATGAGGTAATTTTTCTCCTCAAAGTCACTTCTCACAGGAGCAGCCTGGTTTTCACTTAAAATATGCCAATAATGTAGCAATGATGTTTCAGGCTGTGTACTGAGGCTGTTTCCTCAAGTCTCAAGTACATGCCAGTCTCTTACTTTCACTTCTGTGAAAGATGAAAGTGACTGCCTCAAGGACAGACAACCCCAGCCTTTATTATCCCTACAGATTCTTGGTTCTGTGTCTTCTGACCACTCTGTCCGTCTACTTACTGGGAGATGGATGCCATTTTAGAAAGCCTTATTCAGCTTTAAAGGCCCATTTTTTCCTACAGAGTACCAGCAAGGACCTGCTGATATCTGATGTCCAGGTAACACCCATTATAGAAAGCTAAGGATGTGTTCCTATGCAGATAATTGCTCAGAAAGGGATACTTTATCTCTGGTGAACAGATGAAGAGAATAGGCCAAGCACCATAATTTTGGCTTCAGTAACAAAACAGTAAGTCTTCATAATGCAATCTCACTAAGCTCGGCTTTCATAGTTTTGGGTCACAGTGCCAAATGAACAATCATGAAAGACAAAAGACATTAGCCAGCAGTCCAACAAAGCCTCCTATTTGTGCAATTTGAAGTTGTGACTGACAGTGCTCCCAGCATCTGATCTTCAGCAACAATTCCCAACTGGCCTATGATGCGTTAAGGCTGTTGCTACATCTATGAAGTAGTAGTACATTTAGTGGTTGGATTGTGTTTTTTCCAGTTTCCTTTATCATGGGGAGTGACCACCTTGGGCTGGGCAGTGCTGGAAAAACGGTGTTGGGAAAGAGATGCAGAATAATTAAGCCAAACACACCAGGCAAAACACAAAATTTCCCCTTCTACTGAATTCAGTACTGACCTACCTGTAAATCCTCTCTTTCTACCAAAGATGCCTTCACATTCATGTTTGAATTACAAGTTGAAGCCTGATTGAAGTACATTTACTTGTCACCAAGATTTTCTTTAGTTACCATGTTCAAGCACATGTTCCCAGTGCTTTAAATGCAAGAAAGAGAAATCCCCTGATCTGCAAAAATTTTTTATTGAAATGTGCAGACACACACAAAAGCTTACCCAATTTACATGAACCAATTAAATGGCACACTATGCCCCTGATAAGCAAAGTTGAAGATAAAATTAAATGATACTTTATTTGCTAAATGAATTGACCTTTACCAACACAATCTATAAAATCAATTTAGCATACTGTAACCCTTGCAGATTGGCAGTCCTTTCACACCAGGAGTCTAAAATAAGCACAACAGGCATTTCAGTACCCGGTAACATATCATTAAAACATGTCCCAAGGCATTTCACAACCCATAAACAGTACAAGCATTAGCAATTGATTGCTCATTATAACCACCATGTGGCCTAGATATTATCTTACACAGCATCTTAATTTTCCTTGACCCTAGCTCCATACTGCTCGTGAGATGCCCCTCATGTGAACTGGTGAAAAATTCCTTCAGCAGAGAACTTTAGCATGCCAAATATTTCTCTTTAGTTTTTGGAGATATGGTATCTTGGTGTGAACTTGCAGCTCTGTACAATGTTTGTAATATTTGAATTTTGTGTTTCTGAATCAAGTGCCATTTTTCCTTCAGCCTGTCAAAGAGCACCAAATGCTGAAAGTGTATTTGAATTTCTTTGCAGTCTTATGGTTTGTAGTCAGGCTTTTGCTAGCAGCCAGGAAAGAAAAGACACAAAGTCATAGAACAAATGTAGTCAAAAGCACCTTCATGATTGCTTCATCACTGACAAAATCAAAGAATATAAATGCCAGATGGTCTGACAATCCTGTGCTGCAACTTGGCAGTGCTCTGCAGTGATGTTCATGTGGTTTCACAAATTCACAACACAGTACTCCTCTCGATTAACAGGTCTCTTGTCTTTTTCTGAGCACAAACTACATGCCTCTGACTAATGCTACAGTGGGAAAGCTACTTTATCTCCAAACCATAGTTAATTTTGGGTACATTCCTAAAATAAGAGTTGCCAGTTGGCAATAGTAATATAACTCTTCATCCCTAGCAATGAAACAGTTGCTTGCCAGTGGTTCCTTAGCCATGCAGCTGTAGTGATCTGGGAAAGCTGTATCTCAGATGGCAAGAGAAATTCACATTTATGTACTGGGGTGCAAAAGGTCTTTTTCAGACCCCATGGCTTAGTCTCTGGCACAAAACCAATCTGGGTTAAGACATGAGATTGAGTAAGGTATCATTTGTCCTTCCCAATGCTTAGGTCCTGACATAATTTTGATTTGTGACAATCAGCACTCTCTGAGACAATGCCTAGGAACAGACCAGGGAAACGCATGTGCCAGAGGCCATTTTCAATACACTGTGTGAACAACACTGCTTTAGGTTTACTTCCTTTGTCCGTTCACTGTCCCTCATCACTGTCCAGCAAGCTTTGTCAAATCTCCTACCTCGGAGAGGCAAGAAGATACATATTTTGTCTCATCCTATTAAAACACCTCTCTGAGGTGTGGCAGCATGGCCTCTGAGAACTGAAAATTTAACTCGTCATGGAAGCCAGAGGTAAATCTTGGTCAAATGCTAGTCAGTGTGAATGTAGCCCAAGTTGCTAGAATTCTGGACCAATGAACCATTCACCATCTTTTTTCTTATTTACAAGAATAGAAGATAGCCTGCCCATCTACTTTCTTGGAAGAAGCAGCTGCTCTTAGCCAAGTTCTGTCTACAGATGAGTGTGATTCTACTATACTGCAGTTCTTCAGAGAAAAGAAAGATTGACAGGACAGAGAGTAGCTCATCATATTTTTCAGTGAAGTCTTTTAATGACCACTCTGTCAATTTTTTTTCTATTTTCTATTATAGATTATTCTTTTATTTTTCTGACTGATTACTCTCACAAACAGAAATATTAAGACTGTGCTTGTGAAGAACATCACCAAAACACACCTGGTTTTGGCCGAAGAAATATCCTCAGTGTATTAAGCCAAAAAAGCTATATATACACAGTAGACAATGGACTGAAACAAATTCTGTCCTCAGGATTGTTCAGGAAAAACTATGCATGATCATTTTTTGGAAAGCACTATTCTGGGTTATTCTGGGAAGGAGATATTTTTTTTTTCGCAGCAGCCTATTTGGTACTGTATTTTAAATGGTTGACTAAAACTGTTTTAGCTATTGCTGAACATTTTTTATGAAGTTCCAAAGTCTTCTCTGTTTCTCACTTTGTGATCCCAATGGAGAAGGCTGAGAATGAGCAAGAGTTTGGGAAGGGACACAGCCCCAGGACATCTAACCCAAACTGACCAAAGGGATGTCTTAGACCACGTAGTATCATGCTAAGCAGCAAAATAGAGGGGAGTTTTTCCAAAATAAGCGGAAATGTTTCCAAAGGTTTCTTAATGACTATCTGGGCGTTGGTGTGCTGGTTTCTTGTTTTCTTCCCATTTCCTTCACTTATTACATTTTCCTTATCTCAACCTTTGGGGTTTTTAATCTCACTTTTTTGATTGTCTCCCTCAGTCCTCTGGGGGAAGTGAGTGAGTGACTGGGTGGAGGCTTATGGTCAGCAGGGAACAGCCTACCTTAGACATAATTATCTGTCTGTCAGTCTGTCCATGTCTTAAAAGTCCTTCGGGTTTGAATCCTGACACCAGACAATACCCACAGGCACAGAATGGAACAGGTGTTTATGGCTTGGGTACACTACACAAAACAGCAGAGATGAAAGAATAGCAATTTGCCTTCTCTGAGTTTGCAGACCACACACCTGAGTATGCAAATACTTGTTCCTAAAAGTTGTGGTTCCATTTGGTGTTTGGGTTGAGAAATACCTACCTGCAAAAAGAAAACCTAGTCTGTACTAGTGAAAAGACTGCAAGTATAGCAAGGTCATCTCTCTCAAGAGAGACAGGGTAAACTTAACATTCACAGTCTGCAAGAACTAAACTCCCCAGAGAACAGTCAACAACCTCTGCAAACTCATAAAGCATGATAGCTACAAAAATGCCAGGGAATGGAATTTTGTAACATATCCTGTGGCTGTTTTCTAGGTTGTACAGGTATTATGCTTTGAAAAATTACCCATATCTCAGTAAGGGACAGTCAGAGCTATTCTATACTTACCAATATTGGCTTGTGGAATTGAAAATGATGAATTGCTTAAATTTGGTTCCATTCATTCTTAACCATACTTAATAGTGCTTTTAATCAAAGAGGCTTGTTATAAAAACTGTGTAAATTCTAGACAAAAGATCTTAAGAGAGTAGGAAAATTATTTATTAAAGAAAATTCTGGGCATAGTGCCAAAATCTATTAAGCTGATCAATATCATTTTGGGGGAAGTAACTGGGGATATAATTTTGTCATCCATACAAATGTTGGGAAGGCTGCCATGTTGATGACAGTAGAAAATATGAAAATATATAAGTGCTAGAACTTTCCAGATCTCCAGACTGAAGTCAACAAAGTCACTCATACTTCAAAAATTTTATTGGAATTTGACCTAATTCTATAAGACAGTATATGCAGCAAAAATATTTAATTTTTAGAGATATCAGATATTTCAAATTGTAGAGTTAAATTATCTTCCCCAGACTGAGAGACTTGAGTTCACCATACAGCCAGCCAATATTTAACAAACCATTTCTACCTCCACATGGAAAGCATTAAGTATCACCAAATCATAAAAATATTTCAAAATACAAAATATTAAACTTTCTTCTATTTCTTGTTTGTTTTTTTCAAACCTATATATCTCATAGAATGGTTAAAGTAAATCATGCTAGAGAAGTACCTTAATTTAGAGTAAAATGATACAGCACTTTTTTCCCCAGGTTTCCAGATAAGAGTTATAAATACTGGGTTTCCAAGATGCAAACTTTTTGTAATGCTGATAAGATTTCCCAGTGACTGAATATGCCATGAATATCTTCCTTTACATGGCCCTATACAAACAGCTAAGTACATGAAGAAAAAGTGAGGATGACAACATGCAGCTGCATGTCACACAAAAAAACTACTAATAAACCAAGCCAAACAAAACAAAAAACAGACTTTGATTTTAGCTTTTATTTCCACCACAGATATGATTCACAGAGAGGGTTTTGAGGGAAGGTGGTTTTACCATGTCCAGGCATATGTGTGCTGGCTGTTCCCTGGCATCCCAGGGAGCTGGGAGCTACAGGGACTTCCTGGGCTGGCAGGGCAGGGCAAGGCATGGCATGGCCAGCCAGAGCCTGTCCCCTGCTCCAGTCAGAGAGCTGGGCCAGCTGGGGAGCAGGCAGGACAACATGGCTGGGCCATCAGCTCATGGATGAGGGCAAGGCCTGGGTCTGGAGAAGGCAACCAGGGTCAGAGACAAGCTCAGGGTGTTGACAGGGTCAGGATGAGGCCAGGTCAGGAAATCAGTTCATGGGATATAGCCTGAATGAATGGGCTTCATGGCCAGCCACACATGTGGCTTTAGGTGAGGAGGGATGACAAAACCCAGTATTCTGAGATCAATAGCTGTCATCCTATGGGAAGTGAAAGTACATGTCACTTCCATGAGACTGTTTCTAAACAGTGTTTTAGTATCTGTATAGAAATTAATTAACCCATGGTTAACCTACAAATATGATTGACATGAAGGACTGACATTAATTTGTTGGTCTTTATGAGCTCAGAAGTTGCCTGTGATATACAGCAGTGGTAGGAAGAAATTAGATGTATTCACAGCTCAAGACACATGCAAATGACATATTTCTGTTTACAAGATGATAGCAAACAGACATATTTCAAGAATACATATGGATACATTTTCTATAGTAACTTGAAAATTTACATAAGCTTACATTCTCATATTTATGGCAAGCAAATTTAAAAAGTACTATTTAATAAGAACATTGTCATCTACTTCACTTTGTGTTGAGGTAGATAAGTACAACTTTTTAAAGATGATGGAATCATTTAGGTTGAAAAAGACCTTTAGGATCATTGAGTGAAACTGTAAACCTAACACTGCCAAGTCCACCACTAGACCATGTCCCTACATGCCACATCTGTATATCTCTTAAATGCCTCCAGAGATGGTGACTCAACCACTTCCCTGATGACATATTGAGTTTGTGAATTTATCACCAGCCTGTCAGACCCGTACATGATGGATGCTGAAGGAAGCAAATAAAATGACAAAATAACAAGAATTTGGAGGAAATGTCACAATAGTGTCTGGTTTTGTTAAAGAACATTAATCAAGAAAAGTGGCAGTTGTGAATTAGAGTTTTTTGTTTACTGATCATGGATTCAAACACTTGGATTATCCCTTTTGTGTGCTTACAGTTTCAGGACTCTTGACTGCAAAATAATTTGTGTTAAAAGATTTTACTTGACTTTATTAAATGGTGACCAAATTTACATTGAATTTTTGAGATCAGGTGTTGACATTTTACCTTTCTTTCTACCTTTACTCATATATAGCCAAAGGCTAAATCAGGAATCTAATTCTTACTGAGACGCTTGATATTAGGTGGATTTAGCTGAACAACTTTAAATCAGTGTGATATTTGCTTCATTCATCTTATCTTTACAGATTTTGGCTTATTTTTTAATCTCTGTGGTTCTTTCTTTTGTTAACTTCAAAGGTATAACGCTGGATTACCATAGCATTGTTAATGGGGCTCAAAAGAAATTCTTACTGTGCTTGTGTCATATACAGTTTGAATGCCTGATGCTTCAAAGAACGTTGCAAAAGACTTAAACTTGCATGGTTCTGCTGAAATACCATTCTTTATTATCTACATCTTCTTTCACATTTGTTATACTAAATAAATTTACTGTCGAAGGGATCATCTTATTAGCATTCAGAAAATCCCCATGAATATTTTCTGCCCGAAGTCATGACCTGAACATTGCTACAACAATTGAAACAGAAACAAAAAAAATATAGGTAAGTAGCAGTTTGAGACAAATTCATGAGAAGTTGCTGAAGTTTAAAGCTATGAACAATTTAGAGACACTAAATGTCAGGACTTTCACTGTATAATTAGGAATATTTTCATTCTGAAGGGGAAAAGAAAGTTGTAATTCAAAGCATACAGTCTGAAATATGTGCATTGAATTAGTAAGATGAGCCAAAGGGGCTCTCTGAGATAACTGGAAAAGCTACTTGCATATATTATGTTTCTGCTGCACAAAGTTCTTTTGCTATGTGAGTCATCAGCCACTGGGAGGTCTTAAGAAGCAGGTTTTTTTAATTGAGAAAATAGGCTGGAGAATTAGAGAAACATAAAATCTAATTAAAGGTAGTTGATGCTATACTTAAGCAAGTTCCAGTGTTCAACTAGACTTTACTGGATTGAAAGATACAGTTATCTCAGAGACATGATGGCATTTTCACCCCCATGTAAAGCAGAGAGTTCATCTCTTTTTTGGTAGCAGTTGAAAGTCTCCATTGTAAGGAACGTTTTCCCCATCTTAGTTATTCTTGTGATTTCTTTTCTTAAATCTTCTGTGATTTCTCTCCTACTTTTCTAGCTATTAGAACAAGACACATGATCCCAGTGGCATTAACGTCGATACAAAGAGTAGGAATGTTTTAACCTACACAGCCTTGAGCTCCAGGCTGTTACAGGGATTGTTTCCTCATTGGTCTGGGACAGTTTCACAGTGTGCTTATACTGATGTGCTCATATAGTGCAGGACAGAGTTTTCTTAAGATGTATACAAAACAGCCTCCTGTATTTTAAGTAGAATGTCCCTTACTCTCTTGCTGTGTGTGGGTCGTTGATTTGATTGCTTACTTTTTTTTCCTCACTTATTGACTGTTTACCCAGTAACCTGGTATTACTTTTGTCAGTAATCTGTCCTATAAATTAGTGTCCAGCTCTCCAATCTCACCTGTATATCTTATTAGTTGTTTTATATGTTATTTTTTTTTGTTCAGATTGAGGGATGAAAACCTGAATAAATTAATTATAAATGCTACTGATGTATCCTGGCTTAAACGTAAAGATTCTATAACTGTAATTTAAATTATGTCAAAATTGTTTGGGTTTTCTAATTATTATTAAAATGTCACAAAGCAATTTATTACATCAATTTTTTTTAGGGTGGAGTGTGTGTATTCGCATCCCAAAATATAATGCCATCAAACAATTAAGTTAATGAAAATATCCGCTGCTTGCACCCGTAATACTTAGCTGTTATTACACTATCATATTTAATTCCTCACTTTTCAACTCTTTTCCAGCCATTCTAGTATCTTGGCCAAGACTGATATTTTCTACTTGGTGTTTGTAATATTGTCATAGAATAAATTTTCTTCTATTATCTGGAATTTTGCCAGTGTTCCAAGAATTACCAAGCACCAGCATTAATGATTCAGAGCACTCATAATCAGATCACAAAATCACAGAAGGGCTGAGTTGGAAGGGACCACTGGATTGTCCAATCCACCTGCAAAGACACCAAGAGAAGTCTGTCCAGGACAGTGTCCAGACAGCTTTTGAGTATTTCCAAGGATGGAGACTCTACCACCTCTCTGGGCAACCTGTGCCAGTGCTCAGACAACTGCACAGTAAAGAAGTGTTTCCTGATTTTTAGAAAAAACCTCCTATGTTCCAGTTTATGCCCACTGACTCTTGGTCTGTCACTGGAAGCTACTGAGAAGAGCCTGGAACCACATTCTCTATATCCTCCCTTCATGTATTTGTACACATTGATGAGTTCCTTCCTGAATTTTCTCTTCCCAGGCTGAATAGTTCCAGCTCTCTCAGCCTTTCCTCATAGGAGAGAGTCTCCAGTCTCTTAACCATCTTCATTGCCCTCTGCTTGATTTTCTTCCAGTAGCTCCATACTTCTGTTGTACTGGGAAGCACAGACCCAGACACAGCACTGCAGCTGTGGCCTCACCAGTGCAGAGTAAAGGATCACCTCCATCAGACTTCTGGCAGTGCTCCTTCTAAAGTAGCCCAGGATAAACCTTCTTTGCTACAAGGACATTTTGCTGGCTCATGTTCCACTTGGTGTTCACCAGCACTTGCTGGTCTTTTTCTGTAAAGCAACTTCCCTCTAATGACTCTGCTGGAACTCACAGAATTCTCAGCTGGGACATCAACCACATAAGAGAAAAAAGACCCCCTAACTTTAGTACCTACAGTTGACTACTTTTCTGGGTTACTTACTGATGGAATTAAAATGATTTCCTTGTCATTTAAAAGACACTTATATTTAAGTATCACTAAGGCATATCTCTAAGCACCACATCTATATATCTTTTAAATACCTTTGGGGATGGTGACTCAATCACTTCCTGGGCAGCCTGTTCCAATGCTCGACAACTCTTCCAGTGAAAAAAATCTTTCCTAATCTAAAAATTTTTCCGATCTCAAACTCCTCTGACACAACTTGAGCCCATTTCCTCTCATCCTGACACTTGTTAACTGGGAGAAGAGATCAACACACACCTTGCCACAATCTCCTCTCAGGTAGTTGTAGAGAACAGTAAGATCTCCTCTGATTCTCCTCAGCCACTCCTCACAAGACTTGTACTCTAGACCATTTACCAGTTCTCTTATTCTGTACACTTAGTAATCAAAATAGCTAAAAATATGTGGTGCCTATAAAATATTTGAATCTTTCCTTGATAGACACATCTGAAGAATGTAGTAATGAGAAAGTGCTTCTTTGCTCACTGACATTTTCATAATGAAATATCACAACGGTCATTTGTCGATTGGTCTTAAGCAATATCTACATGCTTCCAGTAAATGAAATAGGTGACATGATCTTGAACATCATCAATAAGCAAATGCCTCCCTGCTGTTTCCTGTTTAAGGCATATATATACACACTGCCTTTATTGGAATGGCTCATTGTTTGAAAACGGATTGTCTTTGTAGGATAAATATTGCAAACACCTTATTGTAAATCTGAGCAAAAGAGAGGTGATAATGGAGCTTTTAGGGATCCATTTGGGAGAAGTTGCAATGTAGGCTGCTATGGTTAAAGATCTACACCCACATTTTAGTAATTTAAGTTTTTTACTTTTAAGAGTCCCAGCAAGTGCCTAGAACTCTGAGCTGTGGTGAGTAACACTTCCTGGGAATTCTTGTGGCCTAGGAGACTTATCTCACCCTGAAGTAATAACCTGACTTCAGTTATTCATGTCTTTGGTACATCTTCTGAAATTTAATGAGATTATAAATGAGCAAGACACCTAAAGTACTTTGGAAAATTTATCTTTTGCAGCATGATGTACCATTTCTCTTCAGCAATACAGCTTGCCACAAACCCTTCAGATCTGTTGTTCATTTCACAGACTTTTCTCCAAGCAGAAAACACAAGGTCAGATTCTTATCTTCAAGTGTTTGCTAACTAGAGCGCAGGAAATCTGAGACATCAACTAGCAATGACATAAACAAAACTAAGTTTACTCCTCTGATGCAATGCAGCTGTCTTCAAAAAGCTTAAGCATATTTTTTTGTGCTCTGTGAACAGTGATTTCCCCATCGCTTTTAAAAGGACATTGTAATAAACCAGGCAAGTCTAAGATGAGGAGTAGCTGCTCATAACTAACTGCTGGAGCTGCCATATCTCACCTGCACTGAGTTTTTTAGCTTTCACTCATACCTCTATCAGCCTTACTGGGAACTTTCACTTGTGTGAAAGGACAATTAGGTACATTGATATTCAAATCTCTTTCAAACCTTGCAACGTAATTATCAAAGGAAGAATTGTGAGTCTCCACTTAAGAGTAATTGCTGCAACAGATCCAATTATGTTTTGCAAGGCAGAACTTGTCTTACAAAAACCCTAAACTTGCCCTCTAGTTTCATTTTGGTGTCAGTAGCAAGAATCAAAAACATAATATGTTTCTCTACTCAGTGTTACCTTTAATACTGAGATGGTGTCAAATCTGGGCAGTCCATTTTCTTTGTTTTATTGTACTGTCATGTGCAATCTCTTTTGTTGTTTATCTTATTTTTGCTGAACGTGCTCATATTTATTCACTGTACCTAGAGACTTTAATTTAAGGCCTGACATTGTCATGTTTGTGCTGTACAAACACATAATAAAAGCCTTTGTCTCTCAAGGACTGCTATCTGACCTCATAGAACAGGCACCCTGTTTTTAAGGGAATGAAAGGCACATAGTGTGGGTTCTCCAAAGTCATACAGGAAATTTGTCTGAGAACTTGAAACAGAATTCAGTTTTGCAATGTCCCTGTTTTGTTCTATATCCACTGGGATACACATGCCTCTCAACATAAGCCAAAAACTGGGAACAGAAAGTTTGTTTTTTTACCATGATCTCAGTGCATGTTGCTCTGTGTCAAACACATGAATTCCGTTTGCCCAAGGCAGAGTATCCATTATTCTTTTTATTTCAACTTAATAGTGGGAATGAACTAAAAATCTCTAGTAGAATATATCTTTTTAAAGTCTCATGCCTAAATTAACTAGAAGAATTCTGTTGCTCAGAAAATTCTTGTTTTCCATTGCCTTGTAGAGTGGTTTTATTCTTTATATGTTCAGTTTTGATACCTTTGTTATCACTTAGATGGAAAATGTTTTGACTGGACACAATTTTTGAAGACAATCTTCTAGATTCATAAACNTGATCTCTTTATTTCATAACATTTTTTTCTTTTGCCATATACACAGTTAAAGTGTATCTTCACATTCCTTTGATTAAAAGCTCTTTGTGATTATTATATCGAGTCTCCTATCAAACAAGGCAAAGTTCTAAGCAAATATTGCATCTCATTTCAGTAGATTAACTTCAACTGCTTATTCTCATAAATGAAAAAAAGTACAGATATTTGTAGAATCAAAGTCTCTGTATTAATCTTCTGGAAAACCCTTATTGAGAGAAACACATTTGTATTCATTCCAAGTTTATACCAGATTTTTTTAACCAGACATCAGGAAAGCAATTGTATCTTTTGCTTTTACATGTCTGTGTTAGCAACATGGAACTTGCCATAATAATTGCAAATATTTCATTGCTAAGAGTGTGAAGCCTGTTTTCCTCAGTTAAATTCTAATCTGTCAAGCTTTCCCTGACTTAGGTGTTGCAGTCATTTTTCCATATTGGTCTCTTAAACAGTACAGAAACTACTCAAACATTGTCTTCAATATGACTATAATGTGCACAAACCTAAGCCTGAGTATAATGTTTATAGTATCTAGGCACAAGTTTCAGAGCTCCTACTGATGGACAAGAAATAGACATGCAGGCAGTCATTAATTTT
>VZTT01022690.1:10560-22164 GCA_013400855.1 Buphagus erythrorhynchus
CCTGACAGGAGGGGACAGCCGGGGGGGATTTGGGATCTTATCCCAGGGAACAGGGACAGGAGGAGAGGGAACAGCCTCAGGCTGGGCCAGGGGAGGTTTGGACTGAACATCACAACGACTTTCTTCTCTGAAGCTGTTGCCAATTATTTGAAGGGGCTGCCCAGGGAGGTGGCAGAGTCACTATCCTTGGATGTACTCAACAAATAACTGGATCTGGCACTCAGTGCTCTTGTCTGGTGGTGATCCATTAAAGACTGGATTCAATGATTTTAGAGGTCTTTCCTAACCTAAGTGATTCAGTGATTCCCACACCTGTGAAATACTGTTGTTTTCATACAAAAAAAAAGATGTAGGGATTCAGAGTTCTTCCTCCAGTGCTTTTGCAATCCAGCATCTATCTGCTAAATGGAACTGCCAGTCTTGTTCTCAGACCTTGGGGTGCCATTAGAAACCCAAAGCTGGTATTTGTTCTCTCTATTAACTTAAACTCTCTCACACTTGCAGGTGAATACTTACTGGGAACTTCCACCTGAAAATTTCAGTTTATTTTGAAGGAAAGAGGGTAAGGAGATACTTTTAACAGAATTGAAATCTCTGCAAAATCTCTATTTTTTTCCCTAAATTAATGTCATTTTTTAAATTGAAATGCTCTGATTTGCAATAATGAGAATAAAGTAAGTAGCATGTCAGTTTAGTTCAGATTGTGCTGAAGAGGTGGGTTGTACAACTTTTTTTTATTTTGACCATTTAAGAAATTTGCTTCTTTTGACCCCATGTGATGGTTCTAGATCCCATGACGCAGGTTGCTTCCCTCTCACTTGTGCCAGTGCCATCTGGATTTGTTGCTAAAGAAAATTTTTCATTAATTATATCCTGGGCTGCCACAGTGTCATCTGCAAGACCCATTTCCACTTTTTAGCCTTTGAGAGGAACAAGAGCAGATGGTGAGGGCTTAGAGAAAGAATATGAAATGGCCTTACTGATTTTGGCCAAAGATCCATATATTTATATAATTGCAGAATCATTAAGGTTGGAAAAGTCCTGTAACATCATGGAGTCCAGCCATTAACCCTGCTAGGTTCACCATGAAACCATGCCCCTAAGCACCCATTTTGGAACACTTTGAGGGACATTGATTCCATTACTGCCCTGGACAACATCTTCTAATTCTTGACAGTCTTTTCAGTGAAGAAATAGTCTCTGTATATTAAATATAAACCTCCCCTGGCACAACTTGAGACCATGTCTTCTTGTCCTGTTAAGCTTCCACCTCTGCTTCTGGAGGAGGCTAAAAGCTATATATGAGGGGAAAATTATGCCCAGTAAAAATGTAAAGTGATAATTTTGCTGAATACTCTTCCGTGCGTTGCTTGGGAACTTCCAGAGACGTTGATAGTGTCACAGCTGGTGTTAGCAGCCCTTATGGACTGTCTTGTCCATCCTGTCCTTGAACCAAGGCAGACTCCAGCACCTGGAGCACCTCTCAGGATTGTTCAGCACACCTCAGTATGGATTGTTTGAATAACCACTTCTTTTTTTTTTTTTTATCTCGTACAGCCTGCCTATGTTCATCTGATGCTTTCAGTGCTTTAACTGGAAAAGCAATCCAAAGTGAATCTTACCATCCCTTCCACAGGCCGCTCATTTTTTTTTTTTCCCCTCTTGCATGTCTTGCTCCTCACTAATTTGTGACCTGGATTATTTCAGCTACCTGTCTACTGAGAATCCCACCTGCTCAGGATGCAGTGTACACTATGACATACTTAATAATTTTCCAAATAGTGTTTATTGCTCTTTTCTTCCTTCTCTTCTTCTTAACATGCCTTTTTTTTTTTTTGGATACTACTGAACATTACATTGATAGTTTCATGGACTGTCTATTATAAATTCCAATTTCATCTCTGAGCTGTAATAAATGGCACAGAGTACATTTCTTCTAGCATAAAGATTAGGCTATTTGGGTTTAGTTTCCCCACGTTAATGACTTTATGTTTGTTTGAAACAAACATCTTCTCCTACCACTGATTCTTATTACCTCCTGTAATTCTTCAGGCAGCCTTCATCTTTCCCACAGGTAAATACTACAGTACTATTACCAAAATGTGATATTCTGCTCTTTCAAGTCTCTTTCAATTAGTGTTAGGACTCCACCATCTAATTTATTAACCTGTTTTCCCTTAACACTTTCACTGTGAGGAGTTTTGACAGAAACTTCTTGGAAAGCCAGCCAGACTCTACTAGCCAGCCCAATTCCCCTTCTCTGTGAGGCATTAATTATTGTTTCATGAGATAGGATGCTGCCCAAGCTCTGAAAAAGCTACCTGTCAAATGGAGCCATTAAAATAATAAAATATTTCATCATTTCTGCAACTCTTCCACTATTTAGGCATTTTCTTTGAAATTTTTTAGGCATCAGTTTTTTTATCTCTCAGGGATGGGGAAAACTTGCTGTTCCTCAAATAAAAGATGAGATACTTCAGGGAAGCAGTTACAGAAGAAACAAAGTACTTTAATAAAATGATAACTTAGAACAAGTTTTATAAAACTTACTATCTAGTGATTTTTTTTTAAAACATCAATTTGAATATTTCATGGAATATATAAGGAGTACGATTTTATAAATTTAACGAAGAAGAAAAGTACTAATACTGAAACAGAGATTTAAAGAAGTTTAAAAAATCTATTGCGTTTTATCCCATGACAATTTTTGGCTCAATTTTTTGATTTTCAGATGTGAAGAATTAAATGTGCTAAGAAGGGAGAACATTGGAGGGATGTGAATAAAATGGCAGAGGAACACTGCTTCACGGCAAAGATCTTCTATCATCTGATCACTAATATAATTCTGCTTAATAAAAAAGGTGTCATGTGAAAATATTTTATTTTCTAGCTTTTCTAATTTACATCTCTAAATCTAAGCCACTTTGTTTAGATCTGTGACCATCAGTAGATGTGGAAATGAAAAGCATTCCTAGTATAACTTCTACACTGCAGCTGCTGGAATTAACAGGTTCTCTAGCACTTTTCTGGAATTTCGTGCTTATTTCTTTGGACAGCAGACCAAGGCGGCTGTAGTAACTCTGCTCTGGAGATGGATAGAGGGAGCTGTGGGTGTTCAGCCTGGAGAAAAGAAGGTTTTGGGAATAAAAAGGCTCCAAGAGAGATGGAGAGAGGCTGTAGTGACAGGAGAAGGGAGAATGGCTTTCCAATGCCAGAGGGCAGGGCTAGATTAGATGTTAGGAAGAAATTATTTCCTGAGGGCCTGGCTGAAGCCCTGGCACAGGGTACCCAGAGCAGCTGTGGCTGTCCCTGGATCCCTGGAAGTGTCCAAGGCCGGGCTGGACAGGGCTTGGAGCCACCTGGGATAGTGGAAGGTGTCCCTGCCCATGGCAGATGGATTTGGACTGAATGAGCTTTAGGATCCCTTCCAACCCAAACCATTCTGTGGTTCTGTGATTTCTTTTTTCTGTGTATGATGCAGTAGGACCAAATCCCTGCTCATGACGAGGGCTTGTAGGTGCTGCCATAAACCTGCACAAAGCCAGGACATCAAAATTTCTAGCAGAAACAGAAATCGCTGTGTTATTTCCCCCATCCCTTGAACCAGAGTTTCAGGTCTCTGTGTGCAGACTACAGGGATGATGATGTGGAACATACTGGCTGAGTGGATAAAAAGATGATTTAATATGAATATGCCTTGAGTGTAATGACAGACATCTCAACAAGACCAATGTCATCCATTATTAAGAGTCTAAAAAGAAGTTGTCTTGATCAGAGTTAGTCTCCCAAGACCCTATTTTTAGTGAGTGTAGAGAAATAGGAAATTCTGGGAGTGACTCATTTGGCCTATTTTTATCTTTTAGTTTAGAATGGAATGAATCACATCTAGTCTACATTGACCACGCTGAGAAGGGGTCCATTTACCAGAACTGGGAGTGTGGAGTGACTGTCAGGTGCTGATCTCTCTGTTTAGTCTGGTGACTAACTAGAAATTAATTATGCCTTTGCATGGAACTCAAGCACAAGAAGTTAGATTGTAATATAGACAGACAGAAAGAGATGTGCAGTGGGTCCTCAGCTCCTCTTCCAGATGAGTTAGCACCATATCTAATAGCCTGTTTGCTTCTGGACACATTTTGCTTCTGGGAACATTTCCCAAGGCTCCTTTGAGCACAAGATGTTCACATCCTGTAAAGGAGGGGAAGGATTTTAAAAGTTGGTAAAAGGGAAAAGGCCACTCCTGTCACACAGGTGCTCTCTAACACCTTTTGCCTGCCTGTTTTGTCAGTGAGTAGAAATCAGTTTATGCTAAAGGCCTTTGTAATGGGTAAGATTTAAGGGTATGCACTGGCAGACTTCCTGTATTGTAAATTCTGCATGTTTCTTTCCACATTCTAAAAATACGTAAATCAGCAAGATTTTCACGGCATTTTTATTTTCTTTTTTTTGTTGCTGTTCATGAAAAAAGTAAATCAATGAAATGTAATGAAAATATACAGAATAGGAAAAACATACTAAGCATGACAAAAAAGAATGAGTTATTTTGCATTTTTAAGTCTGGAGATTGATATTGAAATTGTTTTTTCTCTTAGTAACTTGCCAGTGAAACTCTTCTTGTCACATAGCTGAAAGATGTCTGGTTTTACTACAGGAGCCCAGCAGTGATTCTTATCACTTTAGATAGATGTGGTCTTGCTGTGCAAAGTGGTCCTTCAATACTTTTGGCACCCCTGATTTAGCTCAAATCCCAGGGGAACAGACCACAGGGCAGCAAACAGACCACTGAGTAATTTTCTAGTCTGTATATAAAGGAGCGATGGAAAATCAGACTTGCTGAAGATACTGCAAGCTTTTTAACTGGCTTCATATCCCAATTCCTCTGTATGATTTTTGCCTCTTTTCCTCCAGCACAGTCTGTTCTAGATCCTCAAACTAGACATAAAATTATAATTACTTATATTTCTAGAGACCTTGAGCCCATTTTATTGACATTGAATATTTAATTCTCATGCTGCCATTTCAAACTATTAAGGGTGAAAGGTCTATCGCTTTACACAACTGAAAAATTAATCCATTTCTGGCTGGAAAGAGCAGATTGATAAGCAAGGTTCAGTTTGGATCAGAATAGGGGGCAAAAAATAATGACTATCTCTGTTTTACAAATCAATATCAGAGTCAAATAATCCAGAAACTTTATCAAGAGATGATAGAAAAGTCCAAGGGATGGGAGAAAGTAAAAGAGAATCAAATGTCATTAATTTAACAGGTAAAATATCTGTAAGAGTTCTGGGCACAATATCACTGGAACCAACTCAGAGATGTTTTAAAAAGCAGAAAAAAAGTATAACAAAGTACAGTATTGGATTATCATGTTTTTCTGGAAGATATTGACTGTTTTTCAAAAGAAACACTGTGTTGACACCCAATTTTTGTGCTTTTATTCTCATAAATTGTTTCTGAAATGATCTGTTTGTAATGATACATCATCCAGCTCTTTGCTTTTACCTACCAGCTTCATTTCACAGTGCCTGAATTACCATTTCAAGTACCGTCTATAAAACTCCTGAGGAATTTGCAGTTAAAAGTGAGCAAAAGATCATCTGCCAAGTATAATAGAACTGAAGTGATGTGTAACAAATTCACTTGCATGGGAATTGCATTTCAGAAAGGACTTCAAATCTGGCTTTGAATACACAGAATAATTCCACAAAAGAAAAGAACAATTTAAAAGCAATCAAAATATTGTGCTTGGTTTTGACTACAATAATGTAAAGTTTCATCATGAGATTAAGGTGAAAAATGCCTGGAGACTGTGTCCCCCCCTGACAAAAAATGATCTGGCCTCCAGTAGTCCATGTCATTTCTCAGCTGCTCTACAGGAACATGATATTCCTGGGCATGATGCCTTCACTACTTAGGAAAAGCCAATTAGTACCGAACACTGGAGCAAAATGAGTCTCTCCATTGCATATGATGCTTTTCCCTCAGGGAAGGGAAAGAAAGAGAAACAATATGTGACAATACAGTCATGTTGCTTAATGCACCCCTGGAAGAAACCCAGATATTGTTGTGAACAGGCTTGTTTAAAGCCTCTGAGGAACAGATTTGGGTGTTTGACTCCAAAAAAGAAAAAGAGAAAGGGATATGTGAAATCAGGTTTTGTATTTGGTTTTCATTTTTGTTGTTCCTGTTTGGTGGTGGGTGTCGGGTTTGTTGTGTGTATTTTTTGGTGTGAAATCAGAATAATTTCATTAAATACTTTGCATGAAGGAAATTCCTAAATACTGATTCACATGAACAAGCAGATATAATGAGTACCTCTTTTTTTTTTTTTCTTTATGTGAATTAAATGGTCTCATCCAGTACAAAATTAGCACCAGTTTTCTTCTTGACAGAAGCTGGTTGCAATTAGGGTTTTCTGTGATAATGAGCAGCCTGCAGTGGTTGTAGCTACAGGTTGTGAGGGAAGCAAAACAGATTCTAAGCAAAACAGATTCTAAGCAAAAAATGGTCCTCTTTAGCATGGACCATTCCCATTTTTAAGTAAATAGTTTTCATCCTATTTTACTCATGTAATACTGGAAGAGTTTTTTCATAGCATGTTATCTGTGACCATATAGTACTAAAATTTGAGCTGGGGAATATTTTTACCTTATTTTTACCTTACTTTAACCTTATTTTTCATCTGCAATACCTTACCTCTCTCTTGAATCATAAGATTCCTCTCACAGTGACATGGTTTAGTGGTGGACTCGACATTTTTAGGTTAATGGTTTGACTCAAATGTGTTAAAGAACTTTTCCTACCTAAAGGATTCTATGACTTCTATGATTCTATGCCTTGTATATAAAATAAACATACCTTGTGTTTTCAAGTGCCATATTTGCAAATCAGAGGTCAAAGTGTCTGCACCTTGATGCAAACCATTTTCATTTTGCACATTCTTAACAATGTTACATCTGTCACTATTCCATGGCAAAACTCCCATTCCCTTCACTTAGTGGTATCAGTGGCATTCCTCTAATCCTCAAGGGACTTGCAGAAATAAAATCCTACTGTACTACTCTCAACTGTGTCTTATTGGACTGACCTTACAACATCTCTAGGAAACAGGTGCCCCATTATTAGGGAGCAACTTCAAAGCTGAGACATTCTCACATCACTGTGAGAATATCAGTGACTGATATTGATGAAAAGAGCCATTTTATCATTCTATGAAAAGAGCAAAAGACATTTCAGGGCAGGCAAAAGAAAGTGTAATCAGAAATCTAGGCTCATAGAATTGTTTGGGTCGAAATGGACCTCACAGATCATCTTGTTTCAACCCCATGCCATAGATGGAGGCACTTTCCACTAGACCAGATTGCTCCAAGGCCTATCCAACCTCCTCCTAAACACTTCCAGGGGTGGGACATCTACAGTTTCTGTGGGCAACCAGTCTCAGTGGCTCGTCACCCACAGGTGAAGAATTTCTTCCAAATATCTAATTTAGTACTACCCTTTTATAGTCTGAAGACACTCTTCCTTATCATATCACTCCATGTTCTTGTCAAAAGTGCCTTTCCAGCTCTTTTGGAGGCCCTTTAGGTACTGGAAGTGTCTCTAAGCTCTCCATGCATCCTTCTCCAGGATGAACAGACACAATTCCCTCAGACTGTCTCCAGCCCTCTGAGCATCTCTGTGGCCTCCTTTGGACTCACTCCAACAGGTCAATGTCCTTCCTGTGATGGGAACCTCAGAATTGATGCTGTTGTCCAGCTGGGGTCTCATAGAATGGATGTGGGGGAAATCACTTTCCTTGACTTGCTGGACATGTTTCTTTTTACTTACGTATATATCTTATATATATTATTTCATATCCCTGTAAATGAAATTCTCCTGAACAGTCTAATAGTGCATCTGTGTTGTTTCTGGGCCTGCTAAATACCCCAGGGGCAACGACAAGCCTGGAGGATGCTGTCACCATCCCCTGCCCACTGCTCCTGCACCCTTTAGATACACGGGGGAAAGGAAGAGGACTGGTTTGGCGTTCAGTGGGGATGGTGGGTTTGTGAGGTTTGTTTATTTCTGAGTGCAGAAGTGTGTCTGTGCTGATGCACAGCCCCCGGGGAAGGAGGGTGAGCCAGCAGGGAGAGCAGGGCTCGGCACGGAGGATGCAGCAGATGCTCGGTGCCATCTAGTGGGATGAAGCACAGGGAACACCGGGAAGGCTTTACAAAAAGGTGCCTAATCTCGCAGGTTATTTCACGGACTTTCGCTCACGACAATTTATATTTCTCTGCAGGGCAGAAAGCCATGCTCCTGGATGCATAAATACATACTCATAACACGCACGTCAGCACAGCAAAGTTTAGTGCTGTGGCAGAGCTGGTTCTCTCACGGAGAGCATCCACTGCCTCTTATCTTGCAGCTCCAGCTCTAAAGTATAGGGTTCTGCCGTGGTGAGCAGCAAGGATTTCTACCTGCTATGTCTTTTTTGCTTCCTGGGAACTAAGATTAAAAGGGAAAAGATAAAAAAGAACTAAATTATTTGTGTGGCTATGAGGAAAGGCTGAGAGAATTTGGATAGTTCAGAGGGGAAAAGGCTCCAGAGTGAACTAATTGTGGCCTTCTGGTACCTGAAAAGGCTACAAGAAAGTCAGAAAGAGACTTTTGAAAGGGCTTGAAGTTTTAAGTAAGGGAGAAATGGCTTTAAACTAAAGGAGAGAGGTTTAAATGAGATATTAGGAAGAAATTCTGTACTGTTGAGTGTCGTGAGGCCCTGGTGCAGGTTGCCAGAGAAGCTGTGGCTGCTTCATCCCTGGAAGTGTCCCAGGCCAGGTTGGACAGGGCTTGGATTAACCTGGGGTAGTGGAAGGTACTCCCAAGGCAGGGAGATAGAATAAGATGAGCTTTAGGTCCCTTCCAACCCAAACCATTCTGTGATTCATAGCCTGAAATTTCTGGGAAACCATAGCATTACTTGGTGTCTGGCTAATAATTAATAAATAAAGGCCTCTTCTTGCTCTGGGTCTCTCTCTAATGAGACACTACAGTGTAGCCATATCCAAAATACAGGATAATCAGAGTCTCTAATCTTTGTCCCATTTGAAATGATCAGCGATTAAAGCTGGAGGAAAACACTGCTATGGTTGGTCTATGGAAGAGTCAACACATGTACTGAATATTATCCTGGCCAGCACAACACATTGAACTCAGGTATGTCCCTTTCTGAATGGTTCCTGGAATTACTATAAGAAGTCACAGGTCTATTAACCAAAAGTAAAGAGGCAGAGTTAACACATATTCTTTCTAAAACTGAAGGGATTATTTACTCTGTTTATCTTAACCTCACCTCTAGGAAGCAGAATAAGTCATATTCCCAAAAATGTCATCTGGGGGGGAAAATACAGCAAAATACATCTCAAAACATTGCTCTTGCACCATATTTTATAAATTTTGTGTCATGTTTTCCATCTGGCTCACTATGATGTTTTTCAATAAGTTTTATTATGATTTATTTTCACCAAACTCAGAGCAGCTATGCTGATACAGGTTTACAGCTTCACTTGATAAATGCCTACAAGTTACCCAGGAAGTGTCTTTTCTGTACCCTAGAAATCTAAGGGGTTTGCTCATTCCTCAGAGGGCCTTGCTCTCAAAAAAAGCCACCTGCAGCTGAGGAACTGGAATTCAGCCAAAGGCAATTAAAGAAATTCAGTCAGCTGCCAAAGCAAATGGAACTCAGAGTCCAGCAAGATATTCAGAGGATATTCAGAGGTATATTAAAAAAACAAAAAAAAAACAAAACAAAAAAAAAAAAACAAAAAAAAAAAAAAAAAACAAAAAAAAAAAAAAAAAACAAAAAAAAAAAAAAAAACAAAAAAAAAACACCAAAAAAAAACAAACCAAATTTGTTCCAGTTGTCTGTGGTCAAAGAGCTGAAATGCCAGAAAATAGGTGTCATGTCTCAAACTGTGGCACGGGGCCATACCTGACAGTTCTTGATGACTGACACAGCCCTCTCTTTCTTCAGCAGCCTGTTCCCTGAGCATTTCATTGCTCTGCATCTCACTGTTGTGTTCAGGGAGGTAATTAAGGAGCCAGGGTCTATTTTAGCAAGAATGATGAGGAGTGAGTACACGAATCTTCTCCAGAATTGCAAAGGATCCCCCAGGGCAAGAAGAGAGAGATTCGTGTGCCAGATTTTCTGTCTGCCATCTTCATGTATTTTCTTTGGGGACAGTTTGATCAATAAGTGAATGAATACCTCTGTGACTCCTTTTGCAGGTAAATCAGTGAAATCTTGGGTTACACTTCCTCTTGTGCATTCTCTGACCATAAGATATTTGTGCTGCTTGAAAAAAACATTTTTGAGAGCTTCACCAACGTTCTTTATCTGAGTGCATATTTCAATCCTTGCTTTCAGCCAAATTCACTTAAAAACTAAAAATAAATAAAAACAAAACCCAAACAACAACAACAACAAAACACACCAAAAACCTCCACAAACAAAAACAAACAAACAAAAAAAACCCTCTGCCCCAAAAATCCTCCAACAAAACCAAAACCTCCCAAACCACACAAAAAAGTCCACCATAAAAAAAAATACCCAGGGGAAAAACAAAATCAAACCAACAACAACAACAAATCAAAAACAACAACAAAACCTCAAATCAAACAAACAAAGAAGCCCAGAATACCCCCGACCCAAAACCCACTTCCTATTGCTATATCTCATTCACTATATTAGGAATACTCTGGCCATGATTATAGAGCAGGGTACATGATGCCAACTCTGTGAATATTTACAGATGTTATAGAGAGCAACATCAGTAAATAGGTGTTTTCTACAGGCATATTTTCTTGGAAACATTGGGATGGGTTATCCTGCAGACAGATCTCAAGGACCTTTAGGAAGTTATTTTATTAATGTAATTATTTAAAAATTGGGTTTTTTTTCTGAGATTTATAAATAGCTTTTGCTAAGTCTTGCTTTTCAGCAGGTTTTGGTTGGGTTTTTTTTCGTCTGGTTTTCAAAATAGCTTTGAACAATTTGGATGCTGAATGCTCCAGAATATCACTCTATAGACATCAGGATAAATTCCTGTATACCTGCTGTATCTTTTGAAGTTCATTTGCAATTGGTGGGATGGAATGAATGCCTGGTCCAGGCGGGGTGCACAATTTTCTGTGGATTAATGCCATGTGTGGGAATTACCACTATTCATCACGGTGCTGAGTGCTCTGTAATTAGGCATTGCAGTGCCTCTCTCTGCAAATCTGCAGCTACGTGGGATCCATTACCATCCTCGGGATGAAAGATCAGACTGGTCTGTGCAAAGAGCTCGAGCGCAAAGAGAAGGATTTACCCCTGCTCGCACGGAGGATGTTGGCAAGGACCACCACCTGGGCAGGTGCTTTTATCTCTGAGCTTATAAATAAAGGAAGGTGCAGATGAAAGACAACAACAGCCAATGCAGCAAAAGACACTGCAATAGATGCTGTGAGCAAAAAGAAAAGGGGGAAAAAAAAAATCCTCCCGTGTGTGTGTCAGCTCTGACTGCATGTGGCTGTGTGTCTCATCCAGACCTGCAGGTGTTTCCCTCAGAACTCTGGCACCCA
>VZTT01022695.1:4972-24366 GCA_013400855.1 Buphagus erythrorhynchus
GTTTTTTTTGGTGGTGGTGGTTTTTTTTGGTGGTGGTGGTTTTTTGTGGTGGTGGTGGTTTTTTTTGGTGGTGGTGGTTTTTTGTGGTGGTGGTTTTTTTTTGTGGTGGTGGTTTTTTTCGTGGTGTTTTCCATGGTGTTTGTTTCTCATGGTGTTTCCCATGGTGTTTGTGTCTCCTCCCACAGTGGGGAACACGGAGAAGGTCCGGGAGGTGAAGGAGAGCCGATCCAAGTCCGTGTGTGCCATCCCACCGAGCTGGGGAGGGAGGAACGAGCTGAGTCTGGAGATGCACAAACACCAGGGGTGCTCTGGCTCCCCATGAGGGGTCTGACTCCTTCGGGGAGGGCTGCTCAATGTGTAGATATTGTAAATAAGATGCACGTTGGAAAGGACAGCGTGGGCAGAGTGGAATTTCCAGAGTGGTTTGCATGGAAAGTTGCTGTTATTGCCCAGTGCTAAACTTTTAGTGGGAACTGAGGGAAAACATGCCCAGCTGAGCATCAGCAATGCCAGGGAATGGCTGAGGGGGCATTTCTAAGGAATTTCTAGGAAAAATTAACCTGTTCAGTCTGGGGAAATTGCTGAAACTGCAAGGAAGGATGTTTTAATAAGGTGAGATATGAGATCTTCTCATTAGTTTTCAGGGATAGGCTAAACAGCAGGGAACATTTGGATTATAGGTTGGAAAAACTTCATCTCAAAGCAAGTTTTATTAGGGGATGGAGGAAAGAGCAGAAACAGCAACAGATTTCTTCTGCTCCTCAGGAGCTGATGGATCCTGGCTGTGACCATTAATCTCATGAAGCCCAAAGTTAAGTGACATAGTTAAGTAAGGGGTTGTGTCTGACGTGAGGGATTGTCCCACACCCAGTTCTGCTAATGAAAAATTATTGCAGCTGAGTTAAATATGTTCTTACTGGTTTTTAAAAATTTATGTAAGGAATGGTTCACCTCAAAGTTAGAATGAGGAAGCTCCAAACCGAGTAGTGATACCAGGAGATGAGGGTGACAGCCCTTAGATAGATGGGAAAGGTTTCTGACATGGTTGGTTGGTTGGATTGATCCTGTAAAGATATTTTGGGATGGTCTGTGCTGTCATAGCTGGGTTTAGAGGGGTTTGGAAGTGCCAAGAGGGTGACACAAACCCTGGCTGCTTCTCCCAGGAAAGGGGTGAGCCCTTTGCACAGCAGATGCAGGTAAACCTGAGGAAGACAGACAGCCCCAGCTTTGGGTAATTTTCTTTGAAACTCCAGGTAAGTTCAAGCCTTTGAATTCTTGTCCTTACTGAACCGGACAGGACAAGTTTTAGTTTTGTGTTGACATTTTTCTTTCTTTTCTCCTTCCTCTGATCCAAGAATATTTAATTTGAGCAAGTGGCTCCTTTTGAAACAGCATTAAAAGAAACTGTAGGAATTCACAGACTTCTCTCCATGATATTTTTGGACTCTCAGAACCAGTCTCCTGTGTGCAGAAAGACTCCCTTAGGAGACCCCTGCATGATACACTGGGGCTTTTATTTTAAATTAAAGGCACAAATTTGTGTGTATTTGCTTTGTAATGATCCAAGGTCTCATTTTCTTCTGAAAAAAAAAAAAAAACCTTTATGGTGTCCTGGCATAAGCTGAGGTGGTTTATGTTGACTTGAAGGTCACTTCATCACTGGAAATTCACTTCATTGCAAAAGAAAATTGGAGATTTTAGCAATAGGTGTGTATTTTAAGTGTATATATACATATATGTACATATGCATTGATTTTAATATAGGCTCAGTGTCATCTTCAGTTAATTTATTACAATCTTGGTTTGTTTCCTAGTTTAATCCATGTGCATGGGTTTGGCTGTACTTGGTTTAGAAAACAGCCCATCTTGGAGGATGTTGTAATGTATGATACAATCTAAGACATTTATGAATATGTTTTTCTGTGCTTCTATTTCAATTAAACTCGCTGTGTTATGGGATCATCTCTGAGTTATTCTCTCCTTGCATCTTCAGCATGCTGCTGGTGACATCATCAGGAGCTGGGGACACTCAGGGGTGTCTCTGGTGTCATTCCAGGCAGATCCTCTTGGAACAGCAGCTCCTACAACCCTTGGCCAGTGATCCCAAGATCACGAGTGAGGAAAGCGATTGTAGCAAGGAAATAAAATTGGTGGTGTTGTTCATTGGTGAAAGCCATTGCATACAAGGGAGAGAAAAAAACTCTGAACTGCAGGTCCTCATCTCTCTGGGGTTGGAATGTCCCTGCTCACCTTCAGTTTTATGTCCTCAGTGTTTTAAATTTCTCCTTAAATTCTGCACACTAAATAGTCATAGGAGGATTTACAAAGGTGAGTCGTTTTTATTCTATAGTGGGAGAGCAAAAAGGGAATTAAATCAATTTGCTTGCCAAGGAGTTTTTAATCAACGATAGAAACTGTGATTGGCTAATTCTTGCTTGGGTTTTGTTTGGGGTTTTTGGCTCTTTTATTTTGGTTTTATGCTTTTGCATCTAACTGTGTTGTTTTTGCCCAAAATACCTGGGTGTCTGTACCATTTTTGTCTTGCATCCATCCTTGTCATCTTTGTACAGCATCCATCATTTTTCTGGGCACCAGGCACTTAAATAAGGAGTTTTTCCAACTGAGATTCCCATCAGTTCTCTGCAATATCATTATGGGTTATCAAGGACCTTCTTAAATGGTGGCTGTTTTGGCAGGGATAGATTTCTTTGTAATACTGTTGTAGGCAACTGAAGTGGTTTGAAGAATGCCAGGAAATGGAATGGAAATTTTATCTGATGTGGGGAAAAAAAGGTAAAAAAAAAATTCCTTTCATTTTTTTTTGGAAATTGTACATTTTCATCTCAATTCAGCAGGAGGGACATTTCCATGCCAGATTCTCCCAGCTTCTGGCAGTTCCAGAGGCTGCTGGCTGCAGGTTCCCATGCTCAGCCCCATATTCCCATGCTCAGGCATGGGATCCTTCCTGGATCCCAGCCCATCATTCCCTTCCAGCCCCTCTTCGAGTGCTGGGTCCATCAATACCTCTCTGCTGCATGAACAATTTGCTTGACCTGCAGAGAGATTCCCAGCAGGACATTTTTCCCCAATGAGTCACTCTGCCCTAAATTTAACCTTCTGGATACTGTGGATTCTTTCTAAAAATTTCTTTACAAAATATAATAGCCCGGCTAAAGCTTTTATGAAGTATTTTCCAGTCATTTAGTGGCCAAGCCCTCTGACTAGTTTGTATTTCAGCCCAGAATACCTTTGATAATCTTTGCCAGTATCCAGTGTTGGTGGTCTTAAAATTCTACAACCGAGTGGAAAGCTGTTAAGTGCTCAGGCTTCAGAGCATGCCTAATTAATTCTTTCCAGGGTTTTAGTCCTTTAAAAAGTGTTAAAAACACGGATTCAGTGTATCATTGAATATTGCATGGTTCTGTGGAAATAAATTGCATCAATTTGATTCCTTCAGGAGTTCAGAGAGTTTCTGCTCTGTGCTTACTCTGGAAGTTTACAGGAGTCTGTGGAAAGTTCAGGTTAAAATGGGCAAAAGTTGTTAATGAGGGGGAGCAGCTCAATGGCAAAGTGAGAGCCCAAAAACCACATCAGAAAACTCTTTGCAAAGGCATCAATCAGCTGCATTTGAAAATCAGGCAAAATCTCCCCTGTACTCAGAGCTCCAAAAGCATTTTCCTCATGTGAACTTTAGTATTTTTATTTTGAGCAGAAAACCACACTTGTGTTTATTTTATTTCACGACTGCTTAAGGAGATTATAATGACTTAATCCTGGAAAGGGCTTGCAGCGCTTGAGAAGCAGGTGAGGCAAATTTGAGCTTTTTTCTCTCCTGACATCAAGTCCTGGAGGGGATTCAGCCTCAGAAGAACCATTAAGGATCTTTCAACATCCAGGCTTATGTGCTTCTTCTGAGAGACGTGGAGACGGGGGAGATGAAAGAGGAGCATGTGATGGAGATGAACTGGAGATTATCATTTTAATGCAGAATTAAAGGGGCAAATGTCAGCATGGGTATCTATTGCTCTCCCTTCCAGCACAGCTCAGACTGGGGGGTTGCTCTTTGTGAAACCACTGGGGATGTTGGTGGTTTTCCAAGGTAAAGCTGGCTGTGTTTGGGTGCTCTTGTCGTGGTCTGGTTGGCTTTGCTGTCCTTGGTGTCTTCTCATTCTGAGGTTTGGGGAGAAAAGAGTGAAAGAAGAGACTCGAGAGAGATTCACTCACCTACCTAAGGAAACCACATGGGACGTCTTTTGGAGCAGAGCGGATCATAGAACCATGGAATCATTTAGTTTGGAAAAGCCCCATGGAGCCCAACCATTGCCCCAGCACTGCCAAGGCCAGCACTGACCTGTGTTCCCAAGTGCCACATTCACAGGGCTTTGAAATCCCTCCAGGGATGGGAACTCCACCCCTGCCCTGAACTATTGCAGGATTTCACCACCCCAGGATCATCAGGTCAAGCTGCAATGAAGAAAAGTCTGCAGATCTCCAAAGGGACTCAGTGAAATCTCCAAAGGCAGCTCTGGAAACTCATCTCCTTATCAAATTCCAAGAAATCCTCTGCTTTCTGCAGGAGAGAGTGAAAATATGTTGATCTATCTACATAAAATGTAAATTTTTCTGTGAGCATGGATCAAACTACAGGAAATAACAACACAGACTCTGCTGATGGAGTCTTTGATCAATTCAAAGGTAAAACACCCAATTCTGTGAAAAATCTGAGCTGACTTACCTGAGCTCCTTGCTGGAATATGTGTTTTGGAGAGTCACAGTTTTGGTTTGAAAGCTTAAGGGAAAACATAAAATCCTCAGGGTCTATTAGGAATTAATAAAATGCTCAGGATACAAGTTTCCTTTCCATCCACTGAAGTCCTGGAGCTGCCCATAGTGGCATTTGACCTCTGTGGATAAGAGGATGCTGAAGGCAGGTCCCTGCTGGCACCAGGAGAGGCAAGGGAAGAAAGGAAGGGCTGTTTTCCTTGGGAGGTAAATGGTATTTGTGTCTGCCTTGGCATGGAATGTGGTGCTGGGTGGTTAATTCACCCCCCTGGCTTTGGTGTGGCATTCCAGAGATCCCAGCACAGACTCCAAAGGACAAACATCATCATTACCACACTCTACAGGCTGTGGGAGAGACCACACAGGTCTCATTGGCCAGGAATTTTTTTGGATCCTAAAGGTGATGAGGACATGCTTGGGGCTGTGACAAGGAATACAGAATCATCCTGGAATCACAGGATGGTTTGGGTTGGAAGGGACCTTAAAGATGATCCAGTTCCAAACCCTGCCATGGAAAAAGTCACTTTCCACTGGACCAGGTTGCTCCAATCCCTGTCCAGCCTGTCTTTGAAGAGAAACACCTGTCAGGAGTGAGATTTCAGTGCACAGAGATGCATTTCAACCTTGGGAACTCAATTCCTATTCCACAGCCTCAGAATTTGGAGGATGTTTGGCTGGGCACAAGGTATCCTGTGAAGAGCCAAGGCTGGGCACCAGAAGTGTTCTGCCTCAGCCACACAGGGTTTTTCTGCCAGTGGGACCCAGAATTTCTGAGGACACTTCCAAATGGCAAACAGCACTAACTCGGGATGTGCAGTAGCACAAAAACAGCAGAGCCAAATACAGCTGGCTCAAAACACACCCATAAATGTGGAAGTGTGCATTAATCCCTTTTTAAAAACAAAAATACACAAGTGCCCACTTTGCATTTTAATTTTATGTAATTGCAGTGTGAGCTACAAAAAAAAAAAAAAAATCCTCACTCCCGGTGTGCAAATCCTTGTTTTCACCCAGCTCCTCTGAGCAGTGCCAAACTCCTATCAGTCATGTCCAGCTTTGAGGAGATCACAAGAAGAGATGGCAACCAGTTCTCATGGTAAGTTCAGACAGGTTTATCCAGGATTGTGATAGTTAAATGGCTGATTGGAATGGCACTAATTGATTATTTAAGTGATAGCTAAGTTGTACTTTTTATTTAATCAACCATTTTATGTTCACTACAAAGAGCAGCAGCGACTGAGAGATGGGTGTGTTATTGCTGTTCAAAACTATGGAAAAAGAGTGAATATGCTGGGATGAGGTGGGAAAGGGTAATTTGTGTAGGAATGGGATGAGTGGAGGTTTAGGGAAGATCACAAGAACCTACATGGAAATCCCCAGCAGTAACTGGGAGTGTTTCCAGTGGAATGGCAGGACGATGGGATGGACAAGGTGTGTTTATTCCTGCAGAATCCCAGCTCTGTGGCTGAGTTTTGACCCTGAGTGATGGTAAGTCTGCACCCTGTCCCAGCTCTCCTTTCTCCCTGTGCTTGTGAAGGGATTGCTCTGGATCCTGGATCCTGTGGAATTCGTCACATGCTCACAAACCAGGAGCAACTCTGCCCCTGGGACAGTGAGGGAGAGAGGTCTAATGTTATTTAGCAGCTACCCCTGCAATATTTAAGAAAGACAATGGAAAGGACAAAATAAATTATTATAATTTAAATTCTGTTGTGCATATAGAATCACAACAGAAGATTGAGAACATTCATCACTGTGTATGCCTCAATAAGAAGTGTAGTCAAAATTTTTCCCAACCCTCTCCAGGTTCCCCAACCAGTGTGCAGTTGCTTTGAGATACCCATATGTTCACAGGTAACTTGAAATATTAGACTGATTTGGAAATTAATTTGGCAACACAAATTCCCATAGGATAGGGACATCAGTATCATCACCTTCCTCCCCTGTTTAGAGCAGGTCATGACTAAGGCTAAGGTTAGAAAATCAGAACTTGAGTTTTGACTGTAATTTAAATTTCTTCTCACAGCCTCTTGGCATGTCACAGGAATATAGTTATTGCCCTACAGAAATTATAATTTTCCTAGTCTGGCATCCCATCCCTGGCAGTGATCTACAGCAGATGCTCCAGCAGAAACAAAAAACATTAGGAAGCAAATGGCAGTGAAACTCCGTGCAGGAATGTCCTTGCTCCCTGGAGACACTTCTCCCACAGCAGGCTGGGTGGGTGGGAGTGGTATGGATCCATATAATCCACTTTTCTGTGGCAGGAGGGAGAACATTTACAACTGCAGGACATCCCTGGTGTGTCCGTGTGTGCACCTGGTTGGATGCTCCTTGTCCAGCTCCATGGGGACTTGCCTGGTGCAAAGGTGTTCATTGCAACCCTTCCAAGAGGACTGGGATATTTAAGATCTCCCAGTGTTTTAATGTTTTTCTTGCATCCCTGGGGTTACTTTCTGTAAAAGCCACATCAGAGTTTTGCTCAGAGGAAGAAGGAGAGGCAAATTCCAGCAGTGCCATTTGTGGGGACACAGTCAGAGGTGTCACCACAGTGGCTGAGGACACCATGGGCTCCACAGTGTGGGGAAGACCTTTGAGTCCACCTCAGGGAGGGACTGGAATAACTCCCTGGTGTCCTGGGAATTGTGCATTTGTGACCCAGAGCCATGTCCCCGTGGATGGCTCGTGCTCTGCCTCAATGGCTGCTTGTCACGACCCTTAATGCCACAGCTGCTCGCTTGCACCAGGTCATCTGCTTTTAATAGTCCAACTCCACCACCCACTGAAACTCACACCATCCAGGAGATCATTATCCACATCCAAAAATAGCATTTCTCTGGCCCCACTCTTCCCGAGACCGGGGGAACTTGGGGGTTTTTCCTCCTTTTTGTGATTTCCAGTTGTGCTGGTTTCCCCCTGCTGCCCCATGAAGGCTGGAGCAGCCTCCCTGGCAGCTGGGATCCTGGGGGGCACCGGGCTGTTGCTCTTCCTCATCGCCTTTGGGACGGATTATTGGCTGCTGGCCACGGACACCTGCGGGGGCTCCGAGCATGGGAACAGCACGCTGAGCACCGGGGGGGTGAGCTCTGAAATCTTGTGCTTTCAAAGAACTTACCTAAATCATTTCAGATCTAAAGTTTTGAAACCTATGATAATATTTATGCTCAGTGAAAGTGACCTGTTAGTGTAAAATGTCAGCCTGAGGTAAAAGTTTCAATTCTTTAAAATTCAACTTGGCTTTCCCATAATATTAAGCGTTTTGGCTGGAGTAAATTGTGTCTAGGAAACATTAAGATGGCACCTCTGTAATCTGGCAAATATGAACATTAGAGAGTGAAAGGCAAAAATGTAAGAGCTTTAGTTGTTGACAGCATTTCCCTCTAAAGACAAAAGATATCTCCTGATATTTGCCATTAAAAGATTTCCCCCTCTGTAGTTTCTTCATTTAAAACTAGTTCATGTTTAAAGGTGTGGGGCTTGGCAGTCACTTCCATCTGAAGTGATACAGCTGCAGCACAGACACCAAAGTGAACATCAGACACAGAGCAGAGGGGTTCCTGGCCATCCAACCAGTGGCCTGGATTTCCTCAAAGTACGATTTCTATCGGATTTTAGTTAGCAGGAAATGTAATTTTCAAGGGACAGCTTGATATTTTAGTGCTAAGGGCTGGTGTGGCTCGTTTATGGATCCCTCGAGTTGGATTTTCTCTGCACTTGCTGTTGTCTAACTCTTCAATGAAATAACAACCAGATCAGTTCCTCGAGCCACCCACTCCCCCGAAATGTTTTTGTGCCAATCAATGTGTGGTTTCCATTACTAAATGACAGGAAGATCCTTGTTGTGTGCAGACTTTTTGTTACTTCAAAGTTCAATCCAATTAGGTTTGATTTTTTTTTTCCTGGTGCGGTGAGTCACCCTGGGTAAGCATCATGATGCCAGCAAGAAATATTTTTCTTTCATTTCAGAATCCCATAATCAAATGTAGGGCACTGTTTACTTGAGTCATGGTTCCATATGACTTTCCCAACCAAAAAAAAAAAAAATTATGATGGAAAAAAATGCCTGGAGAAGTGAAACAGAAGACAGGGTCTTTAGTTTCAAGTAGCTCAGTAAAGCCTGGGGATGGCAGAGACAGAGAAGTGCCACTTGTTTTTTGTGCACTTGGGAAGTGACAGTGTTAATTGTTTCATGTTTTAGTTGTTTTTGAAAGTGGAGAGAGCAGAGATGATGCACTGCACGACACAAATAAGCATCTCAAACGTTTCAGAGATGCTCTTGGCCAAGTGTTGGGGAGTCTGATGCTGAGGCAGTGACTTCAAAAGCACCAGGCAGAAATAGGAACTGCTCTTACTCTTCCCTCTGAGCTATTTTATTTCTATTTTAGACACTGTTTCTATTATTTCTATTTCTGTTACTGGTTGTGGATAACAGGCTCTGTTTCTACCTTCTCTTCCCCTTCTTAAACTGTCAAATCCTGTCCCTTACAGACAAGGATGGGCTGAGTATCTGGCAAACTCAGTGAAATGTGCTGTGGGTGCACCAAGTCACAGCCACCAGCTGAGGAGGTTTCAGGGCTGAATGTTCCTCTTGTCGTAGTCAGGATTTTATCCTGAAAGTAAAAGGAGAATCAGGTCAGAGCTCTGGAAGCTGCTGTAACGTGATGCATAAAAACATGGAGTGAGGGAAGCAGAAGATCTCTGGGGAGAGCTTAGAGCCCCTTCCAGGAGAGCTGGAGAGGGACTGGGGACAAGGGATGGGGACAGGACAAGGGGCAATGGCTTCCCAAAGCCAGAGGGATACTGGAGAGAAATTCTTCCCTGTGAGGCCCTGGCACAGGGTGCCCAGAGAAGCTGTGGCTGCCCCTGGATCCCTGGAAGTGTCCAAGGACAGGGCTTGGAGCAGCCTGGGACAGTGGAAGGTGTCCCTGCCCATGGCAGGGGGTGACACTGGGTGGGCTTTAAGGTCTCTTCCCACCCAAACCTATTAACCTGTGACAGGATAAGTACCTCTAGCACCTCCCTGCTGACTCCCACCTCCTTTCTCTGGTTCACAGGGCAGATTCCTCTATGGACAGTCCCCATCCATCATAAAACTTAATTTTGTCACAGTCCTGTCTCCTTTACCAAACTGTGTGTGAGGAAGATAAAACTTTTGAGATGATTTTAATAATAAGATAATAGGTAATAAGATAATTAGGTTTTGAGATAATTTTAATAAATCCTTTGGTAAATCTTCCATGACTGAACTTTGCAATGTAGTCCCTTCAGGAAAGATCAAAACCTTGTGCTTGCAGGTCTGGTCTGGGAGTTGGAGGAAGGTGTTTGAGAAGTAAAAAACACCCAGAAGGCTCAGCTGCCTGAAATTCCCATCCAGCTCTGGCCAGCAGGGGTTTGAGGACAGCAGAGGAGGTGGCAAATGGTTTGTGCAGGTCTGCAGGACAGTTTGTTATCAGAGCTGTGACACAGCAGAAAGCCAAGGACAGCATCTCCTCCGTGTTCCCCAGTCCCTCCAAAACTGACTCAAAAAGCAACCGAAAATAAAAAATTAAATCAATATCTGTCTAAGCAAATCATCCACTCTTGGTACCATGACCTTCCCTGTTTCAGCCTGGATTTCCATTGCTCCCCAGGCTGAAGCTCCAGCAGAGGTTGGGAAGGAGCTCCTCACTTTCCACCACGAGGGTTTCTTCTGGCGGTGCTGGTTCTTTGGGGAGGGCCACCCTGAGACCATCTGGACCTTCTGGTACAGTGAGTACAATCCAGCACTCTGTACCCACAGCATTCCCTCACAGCTGAGTGGCAAACAAACACAGAAAGTGCTCCCCTCTGGGGGATGCTAAGACAGTTTTTATTTAATTTTTGTCATTCTCATCTTCTGTCAAAAGCAAACCCGGCTCACTCTTTTTGTGCCCTTTCTGTGCTCGTTTTTTGACTTGGGTTTTGCTCTCAGAGGGCTTTTCACAGAAATGTGGCAACCTCTTGAGGCCATTTAATTTATCACCTACAAAGTTATGTGAAGTGGTGGCTTCCATCACCCTCCCTTCCTCCCCCTCCCTCCCAATACCTCTTGATGTTTGTGTTCAGCAAATTTCTGTAAATGTGAGCCCATGGCTTTCCTGGCATTGCTCTTCTGTCCCTGTTTTCTATTCCCAGATCCCACTGCTTTCAGCACGTTCATGGTGTCCCTGGGTGCTCAGGACACCATGGAAAGCCATTTTGCTTTAAGATTTTGCCTTTTTTTGTTTTTTTAAGATCATTGAAATTACACTTGAGAATAAACAGAGAGGGATGCAAAATCCTTTTTTGTTTTGAAAACTGCATTTAAAAACTACATTAAAAATTACAAAAAAACTACATTAAAAATTACATTCATCCTTCAAAACCAAATTGAAGGAAAGGATGAAACCTGTTCTGTGACACTGTTTGGTGCCAACTTGGTGGCCCTGGTGCAGTGAAGGGTTGGCCAAATGAACCAGGTGTTCCCAGCAGGAATAGAAAAGGAGTGAGACCCCACCAGGACACAGCAGCCCTGCTGGGGGCCACAACTCCACAGTAGGATTTGGGATAAAACCCCCCAGATTTTAAATAAGTTCTGCAAAGGATTTGAACACCACAAAAACCTCGTCCCTGGGGATGATGGAAGATGTTCTTGTGGTTGTGGAGCAGCACAGTCACCTCGAGGGCACTTCCCTGAAAATAATGCAGATTCCCACACTGAATTTACTCTGCAGTGATTAAAATTTCAAATGACTTCGCTGTCCCCCAGCCCCTGACCTGTTTCCTGTAAAATCTTGCAGGAATTCTTCCTGCCACAATTCAGCTGAACAATGGGAGGTTTTTCACACGGGAAATTTGTGATAATAAAGGACAGGCTTGAGACAGGGAGTTTGCTGCTGAATTACATTCTATGGAAATACATCATATAATTTTACCTGAAGTAAAATGAGTCACTCTGATAACTGGCAAATTTTTTGCTACTTCTTTAGGTATTTATTATAATAGGATTGATCATGGCAAATTAATTTGCTGCTCTTGTGGATGTAATAATTAATTCAATAGGTATTCCATAGTCAATTTAGCATGAACTAATGTCCACCTATTATAAAGTGCTCCTTTGAGCTGGGGAACATATTTAAATAAGTGGCCAACCATTAATTAATTCATTTAACATTCATTCTATTACTGTTAATCATGATAAGCCTCAGTGGTATTAATATTGATGGGCCACTTCCATTCTAATTGTGCTTTTCCTCCTCACCAGCTGGAGGTCTTGCAAGTACCTTGTTCTGGTACCCAAATATTTTGACCCTTCCAGGTGATCAGGCACATTCTCTGGAGAAAAACAGCAATGAGAATATTGACACTGACTTCAGTTGTTCCATCTTTCATGATTTTTGTCCACCTCACACTCAGGTTATGGAGATGACAAGGTGTGCAAGAAGCAGTCTCAGATCCTCTGATATCTCCCCTCTTCCGTAGTTCTTATTTATATTTTTATTTTTCTCTCTAACCAAGATTTGTTATCTTTTTTTTCCTCCCCAGACTTCTGAGGGTTTTGCAGGTTTTGCACAACAGCACATCACCATCTCAGTACTGTAACTGATTCTGCAGGAAATAAAAGCAAACAGGGATTTAATTCTTCTTTTTCTTCATCTTTTCCAGCCAGCCAAGCACACCCCAAGTTCTGCATGCATGGCTACCTCTTCCCCATGCCCATTGCTGTGGGACCTTTCCCCCATCCCTCCTATGACACAACTGCAGGTGAGTTTCTTTCCTTCTCCTCCAGCAGCTCCTTTTCCAAGGGATCAGGCAGAGATTTGGGATGTGTGTGAGCACTGTGGTTCTCCTGCTGTAAATTCACACAGCCAAGCAAGGCCAAGAGCTTTGGAGAGCTCCTTCACAAACCAGTCCTTGGTTGGCTGCCCCAGGCTCATCTTGAGAGGTTCTCCCACGTTTTCTCTCCTTTCTGCTGGGATGGGCTGTGCTCCTTCCCCCTGGGTGCTCAGCACCTACTCCTGTGAGCAAAGCAGGAGGATAAATCCCTTCTCTCCCATTTCCTCACTCGTTGGGAAGAGCTGGAGCCAGACAACCCAAACCCAGCCCAGGTGCTGACTCAGTCCCACAATCTGGTTTCATGGGATAGCTCAGGTGTGAATTTGTTGCAAGACAAAATAAACAAGCACTGGAAAATTGGTTAAAGACCAAACTGTTAGAAAATCCATGTAAGTGGCTGGCTTATTTTTAAAGCATTGAACACTAAGCAGTTGGAGAGCTCCCTTTCAACCAGGTCCCTTTTTATTTATGTTTCTCTATATTTTCCGAGTTCTTTAATGAATCAGCTGCTGTTAGGAATTTTAATTTGCTAAATTGGTGGCAGCAGTTAGAATTAATTCAATGATCTTTTTTGAAATGAATTGATTTCTTTAAATAGTGTGCATCAGTCTGCCTTGCCTCCGGGGATGCAGGGGCAGACGTTCTGCACAAACAAACATCTTGACCTTTTCCTTAGCCTTTAGTAGTACCTTTTTTTTTTTTTAGTTTTTATTTTATTATTATTTTTTTTTCCTATGAAAAAATTAATTAAAAATAAAAATATTGCCAGTAGGAGCATGCGAGGGAGGGCAGCTCGTTTCTTTGGCTGTGCTGTTCAGAATTCCTGCCCCGGGAATGCTCCGTGGTGTCAGATGGATACGAGGGAATTGTGGAGGGAGGAGGAGGAGCTGGTGCAGGACGTGCAGCAAACACCCGGGATAAGCAGTGGGAATGTTTCTGCTTGGGAAGAGCCGGGCACAGCGTCCAGGATCTGGATGATCCTGCTGATAAACACACGCACTGTTTTTTTTTTCCCGTGCTAAATAAAGGGCGCTGGTGGCATCTGTCCCTGCCTGTCAGCCGGGCTGTGGAGCCCTCCCCAGCTGCCTCCCAGATGTGTCACCCCCTGCCACACTCCTGCCACCACTCGCTGTTCCCAGGGGTTCTTTCCCAGCCCCAATGGTCCTGTGGAGCTGCTGGGGAGGGGGCTTTGCACAGGCTCTGCCTGTCCCCATCACCTCTGGGGCTGTGGGGGTGGCTCAGCCTCCACAATTTGGGCAGGGGGAGCACCGGGCTCCTCCTCTGCCCCAATCCTCTGCTAAACCCCCGGGGGAGCAGCCACTCCTGTGGTTCACTCCCTTTTCTTTCCAACCAGCCCATCCTCATCTGCAACCTGACAAAACAGGAGGCTGTCCAAGCAGAGGGGTCCTCCAGCTATTACCTGCTCCAGAGATAATTCTGCCTTATCTGCATCCTCTTAGGCTCCCTGAGAGAAACGGGTGACGGGAGGTTAAACATGAAAATGAATTCTGTGGTTTTGGAGAGTTCAAGATACTTATCTCTCCCTAAGTGGCTCTCCTGACAAAATGGTTTCAAATGAGGAAAACGCATCTTCTCTGTATCATTTTTCTTTCAAGTGTGAATCATTTCAGCACTACCCACTTGCTCGTGCTTGGCTTAAATTGAACTGGAGCTTCTGGAAAATGAGTGGCAGGGTGAGATGTGGTGGTCCAAGGGATGGGATAAATCAGGGCATGGGGAGCAGGGTATCAGAGGGTCTCTGCTGGAAGACCTCTACCTTTGGGTAAGGTTTATGGCAGTGTCTGCAAGACACTTGGCTACTGGGAGACTTAAATTAGTGGGCTACATCCCATCCTGTTCCATCTGGTGGGATGTGACGGACTAAGCTTGCTCAGCTCTGCCTGGGGGGGTTGTATGAAGCCACAGCCAAACCCCCAAATTCCTTGGATGGAGAGGCAGCTGCTCTCCTGCCCCATTCCCTTTCCCAGAGTCAAACAAGGCCATTAATGGGGGACCTCATGAGCTCCTGTTTTCCCTGCAGTCCTGCTAGCAAATGCTGCTTTTATTTTAAACCAGGAACCTGGCACCTTCCCGAAGTGCTAATTAAAGTGGAACAAAGCTGTGGTCTGAATCTACCTCTCCAAATTTTTCTTTCCTTTCTTGCCAAGCTTTTCCAGCCTCCTCCAGCACAGCTAAGAGCCGTGTCCTTTCCTCCCACCCCTTTTTTTGGTGTGCTTCCCTGGCAAACCTTCCCAACCCTCTGGCCTCATTCCAGTCCCATTCTGTAGGGCATGACATTCCCCCTGAACCCGTGGCTGTTCCAGGTGCCCTGGCAAAGCTGGAGCCTCAGCTCTGCCTGGCACAGCTGCATCACAAGTTGTTGTTTTTCCTGTTGCTAAAACATGGCATCGTTAAGAAAAAAGATTTCTGAGGTTGAAGAAAGCCTCTCTCCCTCTCCTTTCACTGACTTTGCTCCTGTTGCAGTGTACAGAGGATTTTGGACAGCGTTCATCCTGCTGGCCGTGGCTGCTGGGCTCGTTGGGGGGCTCCTGCTGGTGTGTGGGGTCCCCTTCTCCAGCCCCCACTCCTACAAAGTTGGGGGAGGATTCCTGCTGCTCTCAGGTGAGGGGACATGGCTGGGGCAGGGTGGCTTTGGAATGGGGGCATGTAGGGGTGAAGTTCTGCCATGGGAGATGGGGCTCTGGTGGGAGCAGCAAGTGATTCCCCACTGGAATTAAACCCCTGGGAGCTCTGGGCAACCTGGTCCAGTGGAAGGTGTTCCTTTAAGGCCCCAAACCATTCTGTGATTCTGTGATTCTGTGATTCTGTGATTCTGTGATTCTGTGCTCAGCCAGGCTTTAGCAAGATAGTCCTTAGTCCTAGCAAGGCTGAGATTTTTGAAAATCACTTTGTTTTTACTATTCCTCTATGCAACCCTTTTATTTCAGTAAAGCCTGCAGGTGTGTTAAGCTCGGGCAGCATCAGCCCAGCTCAGTTCCCCAAAGTCAGGCTTTGCATTTGGGCTGCTCCTGCCTCTGCTGTTAGCTTTGATAGAGCTGGAAACCCACAGAGTGATGAAAGGCAAACCTGATGATCCAAAATGGGAGGGCTGGCTTAAGGAGACCTGAAAAGATGAAACGATGGCACTGCAGGAAAATGAATTAAAAATAGGCATTTATTCATTTTTCCCACTGCTGTTAGCAGTGATTCCACTGAATTATCACTTGGGCTTTTTCCTTTTCTGTATTTGAGAGGAATAACTGGCTTCAGTAGTAGAAATACTTGATTTATACCAGTGACTCAAACTCAGAAAAAAGCTCTTTTATGACTCAAGCAGCCACAGGCTGGAGCTCAGTTGAGCTGCGCCAAGTGAAGAACTTTGTAATGAAATCAGGCCTTTCTCTGAAAAACCACTGCTTAATTGCAGATCCTTCACCAGCTCCTGCTTCCTCATATCTGGCATAAATCACACGAGACACTGACTTTGCTCTCAGTTTATGGTTTAAGTGAGCCCAAATTTGGGGGGGCTGCAAGCGTTAGTGAAAATATTTAACAAGAAAGGTCCTGACATTGGCCCATGTCCCCAGCTGCCACATCTACACAAGTTTTAAATTCCTCCAAGGATGGTCATTCTACCCCTGCCCTGGGCAGCCTGTGACAGAAATGGACAATGCTTTCCATGGGGAAATTCCTGCTGATGTCCAACCTGACCTCCCCTGGCCCAGCCTGAGGCCGTTCCCTCTCCTCCTGTCCCTGTTCCCTGGGACCCCCCTGGCTGTCCCCTCCTGTCAGGGAGTTGTGCAGAGCCACAAGGTCCCCCCTGCTCCCCCTTTTCTCCAGGCTGAGCCCCTTTCCAGCTCCCTCAGCCCCTCCTGGTGCTCCAGCCCCTTCCCAGCTCCGTTCCCTTCCCTGGACCTGCTCCAGCCCCTCCATGTCCCTCTTGTCCTGAGGGTCCCAGAGCTGTCCCCAGCACTGGGGGTGTCCCTGCACTCCCTGGTCCCCCTGGACACCATTCCTGATCCAAGCCAGGTGCCTTTGGCCTCTTGCCCACCTGGGAACCCCTGGGCTCATGTCCAGCTGCTGGCACCAGCACCCCCTGGGCCTTTTCCACAAACAGATTCCCAGCCACGCTGCCCCAAACCTGTAGTTTTCCATGGGGTTGTTGTGAGCCCAGAATGGGTAATAATCCAAGGGCTGTACCAGGGCAGGAAGCTCTCCCTTCCCATCTGTAGTCCAGGCTCCCAGGAGGCAGCAGATGTCCCTGAGGAGTGTGTCCAGCCTGCACATGGGGCAGAAATATCACAGAAAAGGATGCCGAGTAATACTCAACTGTCTTCTTCTTTTTTTTTTCCCTTTCTCATTGTTTTTCCACTTTATTTGACTATTCCTTGATTAAAAGGCTGGGGCTTCGAATGTGACACTTTTTAGAAGAGCTGATTATGCATCACATAAACCTCTTGGCATTAGACAAAGATGCTGCTGTTAAAATTGAAGTTTGTATTAATGCAGCTTCAATCTGAACAGCAATCATTGTTATTAACAGTCATTCGGGGGAACGAGTTCATCTGGAAGACACTTCCTACTATATTTTCCATTCAAATGATAGCAGAAGGATTCAATCTGTTTTTCAGCAAAGTTTCCTTAGTGTTTCCTTAGTGATCCTTTTATTCGGGGGGTTTTATCCTGATCCCAGACCTCTGGATCCTGCTTGGCCCTGGCTTCTGGATGGATTTGGGTTGCATCCCTCCATGGTTAATTTCTCGTTATCCCTTCTAAAAATATTTTGCATAATTGCACTAAGCATTAGGAACAATGGATTTAACACAGCCCCAAGTCCCCAGCCATCCCTTTCCTTCAGAGAGCAGGATGTGCAGGGATGATGCAGGAGAAAGAGCCTCTTGTCTTCTAATCATGGCCTGCAGGTCAGTGTTAATTAACCTCCCCTGCAGAAAGGATCTCTCCTTGAGGAAGTGTGAAAAAGCTGGCAATCTGCAGGGTGGGAATGTGGCCTGGCAGTCGGAGTGGGAGATGGAGCACCAGGACTGCAGGATGTCCCAGCCTCACAGGGAACCCTTCACCCCACCACCTCCCTGCTTTTGGGAGAAGTCCTGGTTATTCATTGCGAAATGACATCACTTTTTCCACCAAAAGGCTCTAAAGACATGACTGGTGCAAATGCATTCCCAGATATTTATGGATGACCAGCGTGGCACGGTCCAGAGGAGGGTTGTGTGTCCATCTGTCCCTGGGGGAATCCAGTGCTGAAGGGTGAGGATAGTTATGGCTCAACTGCATCCCTCTGGATTTCCCTCTGAGATGCCTTTTATTTCCTGTACATTCCAGAGGGCAAATCTGACTGTGCCAGCTCCCATACCCAATGGACTGCTCTGGGAGGTGTTTCTGAGAGCCCTTCCAAAGCACTGGAGCCATTTCTCTGGATTTCCTTCTCTGGGTGACTCTGGAAAGAGCTGGAGCCCATCTGACATTTGCTGGTGCTGCTTTTGCACATCCACAGCCCCAGCTGAGCAGTTTTCCCTGCCAGCCTTCTCCCAAAAGCACCTGGAATACACGAGCCAAGAGCTGATGTTCTGCTTTCCTCCCAGCATTTGCCATCTCAGAATGAACTTCAGCACTTCCAAGGGGTGGCAGATCCTGCCTGGTGCCTGCTTGTCCCTTTGTTTCAGTAGTCAGAGTTAATTGTCACTACAGTGTCACCAAGAGGGCTGGGTGAGCTTTGTGCTGCAGCTTCTGGAAGCTCTTTGAGCTGCTGAGACAACTTTGCTCGTGGCCCTTCATTTATTCCTACCTTGTGCTCCTCAGTTTTCTTTTCCTTTGGGCATTTTAGAGACCAAACTTGTAAGTGCAGCACTGACACAGGTTGCTCAAAGAGGCTGTGGATGCCCCATCCCTGAAAGTGTTCCAGGCCAGGTTGGATGNACAAGTGCAGCACTGACACTGGTTGCTCAAAGAGGCTGTGGATGCCCCATCCCTGGAAGTGTTCCAGGCCAGGCTGGATGGGCCTTGGAGCAACCTGGGATGATGGGTCACATCCCTGCCCATGGTGGGACCAACCTGTTCAGCAGCATGACCCAGCAGCATGGAAAAAAGGGCAGATTTCCCAGCCCTGTGAGTTCAAGTGCTGGATTTTTTTTGCCCAGATTCTGCTTCCCAAATGGAGCAGCTCCACTTTGGCAGTCTCAGCTCCCCACGTGCAGTGAAGGCTGGCAGTTATGGAAGGGCAGCTGAAGGTCACCCCTCCATTTCCTCGTTATTAACATCCTTAAGAGGCAACGAGTGAGAGAGGAGAACGAGTCAAAGTTCATTATTCTCCTAATTAGCAGATTACACAAAAGTTCAGTAGCTTCCCCGGAATAAGAGTTAAAGATTGAGTTCACTCACCTGTCCCCACAATTAGCAGCTATAAAGGTGTCACAAGGAAATAAAGTGAGAGAAAGGAAAAGCTCCACTTCAATTTGCCCACACAGAAGATGCAGCTCTGCTGGGAGAGGGGGATGGAGCTCCAGGCTCCCTGATCTGCAGCTCACAAAGGAGACAGATTTAATACCCCACTGCAATTTTCTGGCAATTAGCCCCTCCCCAGAAGATGCCATTGACCTCATCAGCCTGGAGATGGAGTTTCACAGTTAATTTTTCCCAGTACCATCCTAATGAACAGAGGCGAAAGGAAAGGAAAGGAAAGGAAAGGAAAGGAAAGGAAAGGAAAGGAAAGGAAAGGAAAGGAAAGGAAAGGAAAGGAAAGGAAAGGAAAGGAAAGGAAA
>VZTT01022695.1:24461-35181 GCA_013400855.1 Buphagus erythrorhynchus
ATCACTTGGGGAATTTTCCAGTGGAAAAAGCACAGGGATGCTGAGAGGAGCATGGGGATGAGGTTTGATGAGGTCTCCATGTACCCAAACCCAAACTCTGTGTCTTGGGCGTGGGTGCCAATGTCAATGTCATGTTTAGGACAGAAAACTACTTTTTTCAGTTTTTCATTTTGCTGCCCAAAGCAGGAAAGAATCTGTGTCTCTACATCCAAAGCTGGCAGGAAACAAAGATAATTATCTGCTGTGTCCAACACTAAAAGCCCCAGAAAGGAGGGGGGAAAGTGAAACCTGTTCAACAGATGAAAAATCCCAAATAAAACAGCATAAAATTGCCAAACACTTTGGTAATACGGGAGTGAAACATCCTGATTTTCTCATGATGAAGAGGCTGCTGATGGCTGTGTGCCAAGTTTTAGGCAGGTTCAGGTACACTTGGGATTGCTCCAAACGAGAATTTCTGGCTGAGCAGATTTGAGTGAGCTGCCCTTCCTGAGCTCCCACCATCCTTTGGCTGCACCTGCCCTTCTGATTTTCTCTCCCCACCAAGGACGTGGTGTAAATCCCAGGGATTCTTCATCACTCAGCTGTAATTATTCCAGGGATGAAGGCTGCTTGCTTCACATATTCTTGTCATTTGCCCAGAGTGTGAAAACATTCTTAATTTAGATGCCATGGCCATGCCATCACCTCCAGTACCTGTTTAATAATAAATCCTTCTGTGCCAAGACTTGGAGCTTCTCCTGAGGCCAGAGGAGGGACCAGTTCCCATTCCTTATCTCCTGAAGAGGTTGGGGATGGTGCCACCCACACATGGGGCTCCCCACACCCTCCTCAGTAAGAACTGGAAGGTTTTGATATGATTACTTCAAAAAACGAGACTTAGGCTGTCTAAATTGTCCTGGGAGAAATCAACACAGAATTCCTGGTTATTTAAAACAAAATTCCAAAGTACTTTTCCATACCCACGTTCTCTGTCCCACTGGGGCTGCGCTTTCATTTGCGTCTCTTACGGTAGGTATTATAAGTTAATGAAATAGAAATTGATCTTTAAAGGAGCACTTTTCAAGGTTCAGTTGCTATCTAATTAATTTAATTTTAAATTACATCAGTAATAAAGACTTAATTGCCTTCTTATCAATACATTGTATTTTGTAAAGGACATGCGACTATTTGAACACGCCATCGCTTTCTTATAGTAGAATAATTGGTATTTTAAGCATACAACTCTCATAGTAAGTGTAAAATATTTATTTGTGCACTTAATTTCAAGTGGTATCAAAACCTCAATGAACATGCAAATGTTCCAGCAGCTGCTGTTTAACTCCTTGCCTGCCTCTCCAGGAAAAACAAGGACTCCTCCATGTCAGGGAGAATGGCTGGAATATCAGTGTGGGGTGATATAAAGAATATTTGTATGGCTATACCAATCTTTGATTGATAAGATTGCATCTTTTTAGGGCATGGGAGACAGTTTAGTAAATGTGACAGCTCAGGGTGGGGAGCTGCAACTTCTGTCTCATTCCTAGTGAGGACTTTGAAGCCTCTTACCTTCATGTGAGTCTTATTTTTGTCTCTGAGATGTTTTTATAACCATTATAAACAGAATCACAGTAAAACATGGATGTGTTTTCTCTGACTGAAGATTCAGTAACCTCCCTAAGCAGATAAATCAATGTCAAGCTTTACACCTTTCCTTTCCTTAGCACAAGAGCTGGATTTTGGAGTGTATAAGCTGCCAGGAAGAATAATTAAATACACCACAACTACCTTTGATTTAAAAATGGCAAGGGGAGAAATTAAATCCTGCAGAAGCCACAACACATCCACAGAACTGTGTGGTAACTTGTCAACTAAATTAATTTCGAGCAGTTCAATTCAACCATAAAAATAATATAAGCTGTGATGTATTTCTTTCATATAAGTGTGTGTGTGTATATCTATATGTTATACAGCACCATTTAAAAATAGCAGCTTCTACCTGTGAAGTAGCAAGATCAGATATTTCTGAACTGCTTTCAGACCTGTCATCACACTGTCACTATTTAGCTTTAATAGATGTTGGGTTTAAAATGCACCATAGAAATATATATTTCTTTAATGATACACAGTAAATGAGATTTGGGCCACTCTGATTTTTGTCATCTGCTTCCAGCCTCATGGCATAAGCTGCTTATTATTTGTATTATTCTGGTATTTAGTGGCCCATCTAAGATTAATATCTCATGGCTGTGTTCCTTTCCCACCCCATCCTGTGCTGGCCCTGCAGCTCTGCTGGTTCTGGGGTGGCAGTGCCAGAATTTTGCCATCAGCAGGATTTATCATGGCATTTATCATCTTTGTATTCCTGGTGGGGATTGGCTGTGACACTGCTTGGAAAGGGTAGATACAAAAAAGGAAGAAGTTTTGGTGTCTCCACATTAATATCTGAGAAATTAAAAGTGAAAAAGGTGAAACATCCCACCTTTGAGAGAGGAATGTTGGGAACATCAGCCCTGTTCTAGTGGTTTCTCCATGGCCTTATCCTGCTGCAGCAGAGCCTTCAGAAATGCAGGTGGTCAAAGCACAAGGTGTCAGAGGCAGGAACTGATCTCTGTGGTGTGAGGCTCTCCCATGGTGAGTGGCCTCATCTTCCACAGGAACCTGCAGAGCAACAATTCTGCACCACAAAACTTTTATGCAGAGCATGGACGAGCAGCTGCTGTGATCTTTTCTCACCTTTATTCCTGTATTTCCTGCACGGACAATAACTCAGTTGTATCTCTCTTCCCAGGAGGTTTGTTTCTCCTGCTGGTGTTTCTGTTTGTGATGTGGAAGGAGTTTGCAGCTGACTTCCAGAAGTACATCCTGCTGGAGAGGAGTGAGAGGTGCCTGGATGATGTCCCTGTGCACGTCTACTACGGGTGGTCCTTCATGTTCGCCGCCGCCGGCGTGCCCCTGGCGCTGCTCTCTGGACTCCTCTTCTTCCTGGTGGGCAGAGACATTATGGATTCCCTGCAGTAAGAGGAATGTGGAGAAGGCTTTGGGAAAATTGGTGATGCTCCTTGTAAAGAAACACAGCCAAATTTTGAGGGCTTGGTCGTTTTTGTAGCTCTAATTGTCGGGGTAGGTCACGCTCACTCTCGTGGGGAGGCAGGGATGGAGCACTGAGCATCCACAGAATCCCAGAGTGGTTTGGGTTGGAAGGGACCTTCAAGCCCATCCTGTTCCACCCCCTGCCATGAACAGGGACACCTTCTACTATCCCAGCTTGCTCCAAGCTCCATCCAACCTGGCCTTGGACACTTCCAGGGATCCAGGGGCAGCCACAGCTTCTCTGGGCACCCTGTGCCAGTCCCTCACCACCCTCACAGCCAGGAATTCCTTCCCAATATCCCATCCATCCCTGCCCTCTGGCAATGAGGAGCCATTCCCTGTGTCCTGTTCCTCCATCCCTTGTCCCCAGTCCCTCTCCAGCTCTCCTGGAGCCCCTTCAGGCACTGGAAGGGGCTCTGAGCTCTCCCTGGATCCTCCTCCTCTCCAGGTGAGCACCCCCAGCTCTCCCAGCCTGGCTCCAGAGCAGAGGTGTCCGACCACTGCCCACCCCAAACCAGTCCCTGAACATCCAGCTCCAGCCTTTTTCCACTTTGGAGGTATTTCAGCAGCTTGCTGGGGTTTGCACTGGTTTTCTCTGCAGCCCAAGGGAAAGCAGCTCTCTGTCAGCACAGCTCCACATCCATATTCAGCAGAGCTGGAGTTTTACAGCATTCCCAGCATCCTGGTTTCTTGTAAAAGGAAATCGAATCTGGCTGCGACGGTGCAAGCAATAATGTCTATTTCTAAAAAGCAATTAAGGATGATTTTTTTTTCTTAGCTGGCTCTAATTGACGTCAAAGGACAACCATTTTAATGGGATGTCGGGAAACATGAGAAACTTTTTTCTTCCTTAAAAGCCCTGATTCTGAAGATACAAATGTACCTGGTCCTAACCTAACTTTCAATAAGGGAATAAACCAATTTCTGTGGCTTGAAACATAACATGAATTAATTAGTATTTTTTTTACAGCAGTGCTTTACTCTGCATTTAATATTTTCCCTGGATGCAGTTTTGTGGGGATTCCCAACCCAAAAACTGGAAGGTGATCCCAGTTGAGGGAAAAGGAGGGGGGACAACAGCATGATGTTGTGATATCACCTTGGGTTGTGCCTGTGCCCCACCAGTTCTTCAAGTGGCAATTTCTCACTATAAAATTGTTTTGAATAATTTTTGTCATTACTCTGAATCGAATATTTTCCCTGGACACAGTCTGGGAAAGTTTCTCAACCTAAAACCTGAATGATGGTGGGAGCTGGAGGAATGGGACTGGGGACAATAGCACTGGCTTTTTTTTTGCTTTGTTTTGGTCAGCCCTTTCAGGCAGTTCAGCTGGTACCTTGTATTCTACAGACACCTCACAGGAGTCAGATTCAAAAAGACAAATTATATAACATTTAAATACATCTAAATTCTTGCAATCAGGTGATTGGCTGACGTGGCAATGACCCCACAAAGAGCAATCACCTCCTAATTCTCCACCAAACTATCCAGGTACTGGAGGTGAAATAATTTGTCCTGAATATGCAGAGGTTTGTAAAGACACTTGAGAAATGACAAAGATTTGATCTTGTTGTGTGTTTTTTCGGGCTGGAGCGTGGTGCTTTGAAGTAGTTTGTTGGGTCCTCGCTTGCTGAGCTCATTTGCATAAATTTTAAATCAAACTTCTCAAAAATGCGCCGTTCTCACGGATGTCAGAGTTTGTGCTCAACTCACATCTCCCAAGCTTTATGTCACACTATTGACTCAGTGCAGTTAATTAATAATGGAATGTAAATCTCTGCTAGGAAGCACTGAAGATTGTTGGCAGTGTAAAAATGTTTGTTAATGCTCTTCCTACAATATTATTCAAGTCTGGCGTTTCTTTCCTTTCGGAGCAAGTTCTAATTATTCTTTTACAAGATTCATGGCATACACAGAGTGAGAAATTGTAATTCCCCCATGTAAAGATTAGTTCTTTCATATGAATAACAGGCTTGGGCTACAGTTCTTAAGCAATATCCACACTGTTTTCCCTTAATAGAACTTTTGTTTGAATAGAATTGGGATGTGCAGGTAAAAATCGTGTTTTTTTCCCAGTGAATGGATGTCTCCTGACATTCCCAAATACACAGAGATTTTAGTGTTTTATTTAGCCATTCTAAACCATTTTTTTTTCCTGATTCTCCTTGGGTTATGCCTGTTCCCCATCAGTTCTTCAAGGGATGATTTCTCTCTATAAATTCCCTTTGAATATTTTTTGTCATTTAATTATCTATTCAATGTGGAGATGAACACTTATGGTCACAAAGAATAAAAGTATATAATCCAGGAGCAGAAGAGGTCAAGATTTACAGTCACTTGCCTTTCACTGATCCCATAAAACAATCCAAGCATGCAGAAATGATGATCCCATAAGAGACACCAGGGCAGAAGAATGAGAATGCAGCAAGAAATCCATCAGACTTATTGATATCTGTGAAGCTGAGGATCCCTGAAGTTGTGAATATAGAAGTGAGTTTTATATTATAGAATGAAATATTTATTAACTTTCTCCATCTGTTCTTTAAAAAATTTAGTTTAATGTCATCAAGGCATTTATGGAATACATTTAGCTTAATCATGCATTCATGCCTTAGGGAGTAAAGCATCCCTGGAGACTTGTTCTTTCTGGATCAGCTCTAGAACAAGCAATAGTTTAAAATTCCATCATTCTTTGGGAAGAAATCACATGGCTTTGCATCCTTTTTGAACAGAGGGTGTTTTATCTTAAATATCTGGTATTGAGCACACCCAGTTGCTGTCTGATTTTGAGCTTTTGGGTAACCTCATCAAACCCCTGGATCTCCTACAGCTTTGGAAAATCTCTCAAGATTAGATATATATCTAATAGTCACAACAAGAAGAAAGAATGAGATTGAAGAGTTGCATAATTAAGCAATTAACTCCTTCATTAAAATTCCATGTTTATTGCCAGCACAGGGCCAAACACATCATTTTGGTGGATTAAAGAGTCCAATTCCTTAGCTCTCAAGTTTCTCGTGGCAAGTATAACTCAAGCAGACAAAATTTTCTGCGAGAGTCATCATTTCCATAGGAGAAATTTCAAAGAAAGGAACTCATGGGCTCAGTGGTAGAGCTGGAAATTGCAGAAACCACGGCTGCTTTCATCTGTTGAATGTGAAGTTTGATGAAAGGATATTATAGAGTAGTGACAAGGACCTAATTCTGATCCAAGTTTTGTCATTATAAATCATGAGTAATTCCGAAGGCTGCAGCAGACCCTTATCACTGCTAAACATCTGTAAGTCAGATCAGAACCGGGACTAATAAATACATTCAAAATGCATAATTAAAACAGTGATTTCACATCACTCTGATGAATTTTAGTCAAGGATTTCTTCAAGGATGCTTTTCTCACATTAGCATTTGATGTTAGTAAGCAATGAATAATTCCATTTTTTCTTTCCAACATCTGGGACACTTCCTGCTTTATTTGCTACTTACTGAGCACTCTGCAGGAAATATTAATGAATCCTGGGTGTTGAAACAGGGGCCCTGTGGATCGTGCTCAGGAGGCAGCCTCACGTAGGAGAGGTGTCTTGAGATGAAGAGCTTGATTTTGGTGAAAGATATTGGGAGATTTGCCAAACCTGAGGGAGATACAGGGATCTGGGGAGGTTACCCAAAAGTCCCTGTAGCAACTTCTTTCATGCCATGGACCTCTTCCCTGAGCTCTTCTCTCATACCTAAGAGATAATTAATAATAAAAGTCTTTCCCCTTGGCCAGATCAGCTGTTTTTGCAATGATTCTGAAAGCCAGCACCTGAGGATGGGAAGGTGCTTGGGTCCACCTCAGCCAAGGAGAGATGGCCCAGGGGAGCAGCACACCCTGAGAGCATCAGAGCATCACTGCCCTGCCCAGCTGCCCCCTCACATCTCCAGAGGAAAACACCTGGAGGTTTTTCTCTTTCTTGGGAAACGATGAAGTTCTGTGTTTGAAGAGTTCTGCTGGCCCTTCAGAGCAGCCTGTGGAGGAAACCTGAGCTGAGCACCAGGAAAGCTTCCAAAGGAGGAATTAAAATCCTTCTGTATTAGTGTGAAGTGACTTGGATAGTTCAGCATCTGACCAGGGGGGTGAGAACACCCTCTGCCATGGAAAACAGGGAAATTGGAACTTGCCCAACTTCATTCCAGCTGGGTGTGGAACAGCCCCTCTGGGATTTATTACAAACCTTTCCACTTTTTCTTTTTTTTGTCTAGAAAAATTCACCTTATCCGTCCAAGTCATGTTTTGACCTTGGTCAGACACATTCCTTGATGGCTCCTGTAACAAAATGTGAGTGTGCAGAACCAGGATCCCCACTGGAGCTGCTCCCCTAAGGTCCCTGCATGATCCAGGCACTGCTGGTGACCCCTTGTCCCCAAAACCTGATGGAAGAGGGAAGTGCTGGGAAGTTCCATCCCTGTGGAAGGTGCCCAGGGCCCCTTCCTGCAGCAGCCCCATCCTGCTGGCTCAGCACCTCCTGAAGTGCCCCTTGTCCCTCAGACAGCACCAGGGAAAGGCTGGGGGGAGAGGGCACAGATGTGGTGCAGCAAATGAAGGCACAAAGCAAATTAAAATAAATGGGGAGAGGGGAGCAGGCTCCACGCCCGGAGCACGGGGCAGGATTAAACTGTATCAGGCAGAGCCCCCTTTACAAGAGTGCACAGCACCTCAATCCCAGAATCAATAAGCTGTACATGCTGCAGCACAAAGAGCTCTTATCTGCAGCACCACTTTGAATTTAGTGAATTTATTTAATCCCTGATGCCTGCAGAGCATCAGCCCTGTCTTCTGGGTTAATTTATTTATTCCGGTGATGTATTTTTAGTCTTTCAAGTCCTTGACATTTGAGAAGCAGACTTTTTTCTCCCCCCTCATTTCCTAAAAAACATCTGAATTGGAAAAAAATTATTTACAGAAAAGTATTTTTTTTCCTAATTCATTCCCCACTTTTCCTTTTGGGAGCCAAGAGAAATACAATATCAATACTAATAACCATAAATGGAATGGATTGGAAAGGCTCCTTTTCCCCCTGCTTGGCAGAGCCTGTTTCTAAATCAATGCTGGACATTCACTGATCTTCTCTCTTCCTTCTCATTTTTTTTTCTTTCCTACAAGCATTCTCTCCTCCTCTTTAATTTAAAAAACTAAAAATCACCTATTTTTGAGATATAGCCAAGATTCTGTGCTGCATTCAGTTTGAAAATTTTCAGGAGGGCAGGTGATGCTCTTATCTCCTGGAACTTGATATTTCCAGGTGGATCAGATGAACCCTTGGCTCAACCCAAAAGAATCAGTGGGTTAAAGAGTGGGACTACTGTTAAAAAGAAATACCAAAGGAAAAAATAGTCCCACAGTTATTAAGCTTTTGGTTATGGAAAAGTAGATTGAAGCTTTATAAACTTCAAGATCTTCAAAGACGGAAAAAGCCTCACCTGGCCTTGGCTGAGTCAAGGATGGCTCCAGGAAAGCTGGAAAAATTAAAAATAAAGTAGCATGAAGGGCAATTGTTTGAAAAACAGAGGGTTTATTCTATATTCCTTATCCATTTATTTTCCTTATTTATTACCCAATAATTCCTTGTCTTTACATTAAGAGAAGCAACAAACACTGAGAAGAAAGATCCTCTCCTAGAACAGGGACGCTGCAAAAATATATTACATGTCCTCAAAAATAACTGTGCAAAGTCACAGAACATAATTGTTTTTCCATTTCAGATGTAAGAACTTTTTTTGGTATTTTCTTCTATTTAAATACCAGTCCATGGGAGAAGATGTTCAGCAAACCATCAGTGCTCAAATAACATTGGCTGAACTTGCTGAATTAAGATTTTAATATTAATTAAACCTCATTTGTTACACGCTGGAATAATTGCAGTGCATGGTGAACAAATGTGTGTGCCTCTTGTTCTGAAAACAGAAGCATCAACTCTTGCAGGGTTGCAGGGCATCTCTGCACCCCAAAAAGTGCATGTGTGTAACAATTTAAACAAATCATCCTTAAAATTAGTCCTGCTGGGTGTTGAGGTGGAGATTTTGCATCAGCCCCCCTGAAATGCAGGCAGAGATTTTGCCTGTCAAATCACAAGCAAGGGCATTAGATGAGTTAAATAATTAGCTCCAAATCCCAGCCATTAATCAAATCTATGGCAAGGCTTTTGCATCACATCCCCAGAATAACTCGGGGGGTTGTACCTGCCCTGTGGGGATGGGCATCCTCAGCCCCTTGCTCCTGGTTTTTTGGTGGAATTATTTCCTCTAAAGGGAATCCTGGTGCTGGGAGAGTGAATGAATTCTAAAGGCACTAAAAAGATATTTTGGTCCCTCTGAAGGTCAGATAATTTCATCTGCATCTTCAGGATGGTGCTGATGAAGGCTGGAAGCCTCTCAGAGATGTTCTCAAGGTGGTTTTCCCTTCAATTTTACTCTGCAAGTCGAGATCCCGTCCCTGTTTTCCCACCTGCCTTGTGAAACCCCCATTATCCGAACCCAAACACAGGCACACACACTTCACACATTAAATATCTGTAAAATAACTGGTGTTCTCTGAGGAGAGACTCTTCCTGTGCCACAAACACTTCAAAGGCTTCAAAGCAGAGGTGCCTGCAGCGAGGGCTGAAGCTGAGAGCACAAGTGCCCGTTTCAGCTGACACCAGAGGTTTCAGGCTCTTAGGGCATAAAGCATTTTTCACTCTGTTTAAATTAATTTAATTGGAAAAAAAAAAATTGAAGGAGAAATCACTCAAGACATTTTTGAAGGTGGGTTTTTTTTTTTGTGTGTGCATGTGATTTTTTTTTTTTTTTAAGTGAGAAGCGCTGTTTTGAGATTAAACCTGCCTTTAAGTAGATATTTTTAAATGAAAATATCTCCAGTGTTTAAGGAGGGACTGCAGACCTTCTGTTTGCAGCCATCTTAGAGGCTGTTTCTGCTTTCTCTTGCTTTGCTGTTGCTCAAAGGATGTTCCAGCTCCAGGGCAAGCAGCAGCTCCAGGCTTTCCTTCTGCTGCCCCTTCCCAGAGTTAATGAATTGGTTCTGCAGCCAAAAAAAAAAGAGACATTTTTAGTATTCCAGAAGCCAAAAGGCTGTGTGCTGGATGGAGGGATTTGCTGTACATCCCAGGCAGGAGATGCAAATCCAGTTTTATACTGGGAATGCAGCACCCTGTGCCCAGCACCTCCTGCACTCCTGCCCAGGGAAGGGTGACAGGGAGAGGACATTCTGCTTTTATATTTTTACAATTTTTATTTTCAAATGAAAATGCCAAAAGAGTGGAAATACCTTGGTTTTGATAGTCATGGCATGGGAATCTTCTTAAATTTTTGTATTTATTTATTTAGCTGCTCACTCAGAGGCAGCCCCTACACTCTCAGTACTTCAGCAAAGCACACACCAGGTTTGGGAGCATTTTCTGGTTCCTGCTGGTGTTTCCAGGTTGCTGCAAGAATGTGAGTGGGGTTTGGATGCTTTGTAGAGGGTCAAAGACCTCTTTAGGATACATGGCTGCTGGAGGAGCTCAGGCAGGGCAGAGGATTCCCTGGACTAGCCAAAAGTAGCTCTTAAAAGATGGAGATGGTCTATGCCATCTCATTAATTTAAAATAAAAAAGTATCTCATATATATATAAT
>VZTT01022697.1:0-31820 GCA_013400855.1 Buphagus erythrorhynchus
GGATGCTCTCCTGCTTTACCAGCAATACTGTCCAGCACTTCTGGAGCACACAGACCCTCCATGCTATTCCTGCACCTGTACACCTAAGTAAGAACTGTTATTTCCTTTATGGAAGGGAGAACCATCACTTCAGCTAACAGCAGTTTCTGCAGAACAGCCCAGGTGAGAACTGATTTCCTGATTCCCCAAGTGCTGCACCAAGCATGAGCATCCCTGGGCACCACTGAAGAAGCCAAGCACACAGGGATTTACCCGTGACACCTGCTTTTGGAAAGCCTGCACCGGGAATGCTGCTCCAGGGTCACACACCAGCCTTTCCCAGGGTCCCAGAGAACCCCCCTGGGTAATCTGCTCCCCAGCTAATCACTCTAAGCAAGCGTGAGAATTTCTCCTTTGCTTGTTTTGTGCCTTTCCTTATGAGCGATTACTTGCTGACCCCGTGCTGGGGCGGGCTGGCTGTGAGGCAGATTAGACTTTCCACAGGCAGGACTTGGCAGCTGGGAGGGAACACTCCCCACACTACCTGGATCCCACCCCAGGCCACTTCTTGCACAACTGTGGGGTGCAGAGAATGCTGTTCTCCATTCACTCCATCTTGGAGCAAATCCACCCTATCCCCTTGATAGTGCCTCTTCCCAGACAGAATGAACAGCACTGGCTGCCTCTGGAATAATCCATTTTTTGCTGGACTATTGGACTGCATGATTGTACATGTTTTGCTGTAAGCTCCTCTGCAGCATGTGGCATATATTAAGTGTTTGATCTGTAAAAAATCTTCAGTATTGGACAAATTCTTACTAACACTGTGTTCTCTCAAGTGCCAGAAGAACAGCAGCATTTATGTAACACCTTGCTGGGCATTCCCAGTTCCCTTAGTCTTTGGTGCTGTGCCTACAGATACTTCATTAAAACATTCCTTGGAGATGCAGGGAGAGAAAAAGGACCCCTCCAGAAATGTTTCACATTAACTCATCTATGGACGCAATGTGGATAATCAGTCTGGGAAACTTCTAAACAAACTCAGCACAATCTCATGGAAATTTGGTGACCCTTATCCTAAAAAGCAATTCCTATGAAAGAAGACAGCCTGCCAATTCCATCCACATGGATATGATGGAGAGACCACCACATACTATACCCCAAGTCCCATGATTAGCTTTTTCCAGCATTGCTCCACTCCAGGGAGACTCTGCCTTCTAAGACTGTTTTTCCCAGCTGCAGCCAAAACCAGTAATATCTCCATAACCTGTCAGAAGCAGAGGCAGCTGCAGAATCCCAGGGAAATGGGAATGGATAGCCTCCCACAGACACACGATTAGCCAGCTGAGCCAAACTAAGTATTTCAGGTATTAACAGTGTGAGGCTCTGCCTGCTCACATCAGTGCCAGGCTCCCCTGATTCCAAGGGTGTGGAATTGGGCATACATGGTCACTGCAATTCCTTGTGGGTATGCCACAGCTAGATGCTAATCAACAGTGACTGGCTTCCAAACCAATAGAAAAATGGGAAATTTGTCTTTCTATACCACATTTTTAAAATTTTCTAGATTCTCTGAGTGCTATTCTTAATTGCATTAAAGGCAGCAATGCCTATGACACTTACTTTTACAAACCAACTAGTCCACAGTGACAAACCATACTGGTTATAAACCCTCATATAAACTACACCACGAGCAATTAATTGCAAAATATGGATAACAAAGGTATTTTCTGACTATTCCTGGAGGTCAGCCATCTTACTTCCAGTAGTGTCAAACTGCAACAGCAGCACATTTTTAAGGAGCTATTCTCGAGTAGTTGCCAAGAAGACTTTAATAAAGGAAGAGCAGCACCTAGAGAAAGCCTGGCTTTCTCTGGAGCTCTGGAACATTTCCTGCTGTCACACAAACACAGGATGCTGTCTGGCATCACACCTCCATTAGATCTGAGCAACAGTCAAGTCCCCAGTGAAACAGCAGCACAGTGGCTGCTACATAGAACTGAGCTCAAAAATCACTCCCTAATTCTCATCATTTTCTCTCTTTGGCTTTTCTTGGTTTCCCTTTTTAAAGCATGTGGCTTTCAGAGTCTCCTTCCTGGAGAGACTGGTGCTGTCCACCTCTCTGGGATCATGTTGGGTCCTGTTCTGGTACCTTACACACTGTAAGCACACCATGATCACACACACAGCTCCTCCTAGACTCCATCAGTATCACTGCACCATGTGGCCCCAAAGCAACTGCTCATCGCGAGCAACAAAAAAAACCCTTTTTCTTTTCCAACACTGAAATGTTGCTCCTCAAAGACAGTTTTAAAGCTGGTTTGATGTGCTGCAGTCCCTGTAAGTAGTGCCATTTCCTTGCATCAGCCACAAGCCCTCCTGCCAAACTGTAACTCAGTCTACCACAGCTCATTTAGGTAACAGGGAAGGTACAGGGACACTTCTAAGGACACAGCTATAACAACTTTGGGCTCTTCTCTTGAGTTTAAGCTTCCACGCAACGACAAGAGGAAACTTCCCTCTCAGTGCTTCCCAAGCAGCCCTCAGGCTGCAATAGCCAATTTTCTGCCTATTAAGCTCCTCTCACAAGCAGGGTTTCATCACTGTCTATCTGTCCCATTCAATCTTGGCAGCAGCCCTGACTGTTTCAGCACTTCTGGAAGTCTCCTTCAGCAGTGGCTGGGCAGGACAGAACCCACCCACAGAGGGAGGAAACTACACACATGTGGGAGAGGATTTTCTGTATTTATTCCCACAGTTTCTGTGCCTCCTGAGCCCTTCTCACTGAAGGGAGTCCCGTGTCTCCGGCTGCAGCAGAGCCCACCTCCGTTGCCAGGCAGTTTTTCAAGGAGTACTGAATGTTTCTGGCATCCACACTTCTTGCTTTCAGCTCTTTTCATTCTGTCCTCTCTGTTTTCCATGTTGCCAAACACCTCATCCATTCTGGGCACAGAGGGAAATGTGTGTTATTATTCCTTACCATCCTTGCAGGAACCAACTGGTGCACGAGAGCTGAACGCACGTGTTGGGGGCTCTGCAGGTTGTTATTTCTTCCTGATCACCTGTCCTGCTTCAAACTCCACACAGGAGAGGGAAGCCACGGTGTAAATATGTATTCTATAGAACTCCAGACTGGTTTAGGTTGAAAGGGACTTAAAGATCATCTTGTTCCAGCTCCCTGCAACAGGCAGGGACACCTTCCACTATCCCAGGTTGCTCCAAGCCCCCTCCAACCTGCCCTTGGATATTCCAGGGATGGGGCAGCCACAGCTTCTCTGGGCAACCCGTGCCAGGGCCTCACCACCATCACAGGCAAGAACTTCTTCCTGATATCCCATCTAATCCTGCCCTCTGTCAGTGGGGAGCCATTCCCCCTTGTCCTACACACACCTCCACACTAAAGGCACTATCACAGAACCACAGAACTAGGACACCAGGTAGGAGACACCTGAAGGGTCATCTGGTCCAACCAGCTCAGAAGCCAGAGCTCAGGAGGCCACTTTACCTTGACTTGCAGCAGGAGGAAGGTGCCAACCTCCATTGAGATGCTTTGAAAAAGGCTTGTCTATTTTTCCAGCACCTTCTGAAAAGCTTTGTTCAGTGACAAACTGCCCTTTTGGCTCAGAACATTCACAGCAGCTTATCTAAAAAGCTGCAAAGCCAGCCTGAGAATCCAGACAATACTTCCATTGACTAGGAGAGCCCCAGGACTGACATGACAGGGTGGTTACAAAACCAGTCGGTTCCATGTCTGGGTGCTGGTTTTCCTCACATTTCCCTGCTGCTGCAAAGCAAGCTCCATCGGGTGGATCCATCCCTACAGACCTGCCCCTCTGGCTGCCTGCATTTATTCAGTGTGTTAAATCCTGATAAATACCACTTCCCTCACTTGACATCCCTGGAGATGTTACCACCATCCCGATGGAACTGTCCCCACCACTTAGCAGCGTGGCAAAGCAAAGTTTTGCGTGGATAAATCACTTCTCTGAAAGCATTTTCTTTTTCTCTCTGGGTCGAGTCAAGGGAACTCAGAAAAGGGCTCTTGCAATGGCATTCGGGAGCAGAAAGACCCTATTGAGACAAAGACACAATAACCAGTTTTGCCCCTGCTTTAAAAATTAACCACCATTAACTCCAGGCTCGGCAGGGCTCCAGCCTGCCAGCAGCACACTCCTTCCAAGCAGCTTCCCAGAAACTCCCAATTCAGCTTGTTCTCAAAAGCCTGGTGACATTTGGGCAGCCCCTGCTCTTCATCGGTTTCCCCTTGCAACAGCAAGTGAAGTTCAAGCTTCTGCTTCCTTTTAACACTGAGCTTCACAGACTCACCCCCACCTCCTACACAAGCACTAAACCTGCAGGGAACATGAGTATGGTGGAAAAAACCAGTGGATTCGCTGGGGTCTCATCCATGCTGAAAGGTGCTTTTACAGCTTTAAGCAAATTTCTGTAATTCAATCAAGGAAACATAAGTATAAAACATTTCCACTTTCAGGAAAGGAACATGACCAGGATTTATACTAGTAAAACTGTGTGCAAGAAAAATAAAAGACCATTATCCAATGGATTTATCCAGGAAAATTAAGCACGGGTTGGCTTTCAGTAAGTGAATGCACTGTAATTAAGATCAATATACTCCAGAAAAGGCTACTGCAAAAACTGAGGAAGGAGGAAAGCAAGTTCAAACAAACCCAACTTGTTTTTTCACTGAAAAATGAGAAATCTGGTATCTAGAGACACATTTGGTGACTCCTTATGGACTGCAACACGAGCCACGCTGCGAGATACTTTTACCAAAACAACAAAGAGGCTCTAAAGCAGCAGCGAAGCACAAATACACAGAATAAGGAGGCAAAGCCACACTTCACTGCACCATTTAGGAACATCTGGGTCTGACACAAGCCCAGGTCAAAGTAAAACTACCAGAAATGAAAGATTCCACTAAAACCTGGAGGATAAGTACATGAGGCATACAAGGAAAATGAATTATTTAAGACCATTAGCAGCAGGAGCTTGAGAAGCAGTGGGTGACCTGGACCACCTTGGAGTGAGATGGCCAATTAAGGGGATTAAAAATTGTGCAGAAAAGCAAAGCAGCCTCTTCGTGTGAAACTGCAGCACCCAGGTGGCTGCACAGGCACTCAGCCTCTTCCAAAGGTTAACGTGGGAGGAGGCAGGTGGCTGCAGAACAAAGAAGAGAAGATGGAAGTGAACCCAGCAGCACTGAGTGGCCAGGCCCTTTGTGCTCACACCTCACCAGACCCTGTCTAGATCCAAGGTTTTAGTCACATCTAGAATGTTTCATGCAGCCTGGATCTTAAGAAAATAATAATCAATCCACAGAATTACCTGGAACTGCTATCGAAGGGGATATCATCTACCAAATTTCTACCATTTCTTTCTAGACTCCAGGTTGTGCCCTTTGGAGGCTTTCTTTGCAGTTTCCAAAGCTGCACAAGGTTACTACGCCTTTATTTTTCTTACACAACTAAAACCACATGGAATCAAAGCTGCCCCAGCCTGATGGGACTTACCCAGACCGGGGTGGCTGCAGTTAAAAACAAAACCATTAGCAGAGTTCTCCGAAGTGCTACTTAAGCAGATGTTTTTTTCTTTCCTTTAAGCTCCTAAATGCAACTTTAGCAATTATTGGTTTAAGTAATTGCCTAACATTTAATGTTTACAACAACATTTTACAACTAATTTTACATGTAGTTCACTAAATGCTTTAGGGTTAATTGGTCTTTTGTTGAGCATTAAGCAGCTTGTTAATGATTAGAGAGTTGGGAAGAAAACTTAAGTAGGAGGTCGGTTTGGGGATGGTTTGGAATGGCTGGGGGGATTTTTGCAGAAGCATTGACCTTCCTAATGGTCAGGCCCCAGCCTAGCACGATATGGTGTCTTTTACAGGGTCACTTCGAGGATACAAGAGGATCAATCTACTGCATGTGAGGGGAGGATGAAACCACAGCAAAAGAGAGAGAGAAGATGCAACTGCTTGCACTTGGCAAGAAAAATGTTGTACTGCCTGTGCTTAAAGAGAGCCCCAGGAAACCTAAGCACTCCCTGTCCTGAGCATCCAAAGGTATCAGGATGATTCCATGAGTAGAAAAGTAAGCGTGTGACTCCTTGGGGCCCTGTGTCACTGCACTGCCACCTAAGGACAGAGCACTCCAGACATGATATCATAACTTAGAAAGCAAAGGTAATAACTTAATTACCAAGCTGGCCTGCTTTGAGCAGAGGTTTGGACCAACCTCATTTATTCTGTTCCATTAGTGAGCTTCCCAGATAGATGATGTCCACTCCAGCTACCCCATCTGCTGCCCAAACACGACCACCTTGCCATGGCTTCAGAGCAACTTTTAGTAACGAAGAGAGACTGCAAACCCCATGCTGGGTTTAAGGATCTGCTTGGCATCCCGGCCAGGAGAACCAGAATGGAAAGGAGAGTAACAAAATGCCAACTCTGTATCGGAACTGCAAACTCTTTGGAAGCAGCAAAGGCTGCACCAGCACAACCAAGACCAAACAGGAAAACAGCAAAACAAAGCTGAACTGCTTCCTTTGCCTTTAGGGAATCGACTGTGACCAACCCAACAGGGAGTCAAACTCTACTTTTTAAATCCTTCCCCCAGCACAAACAACTGTCAGTGGCATCAAAAGCACTCAGCACCCAGCTGGTCTTAAACATTGTCCAGGACTTAGGGAAAAAAAATTGGGGAAAAAAATAAGAGGGGAACAAATCTGCCAGGTACTACTGGTAATCTTTTAAACAACTTAGGATGGAAAGAGCAAAGCAGAAATGAGCAGTGTTTTCCAAACTGTATTCCATCAGAACAGCACTACCTCCAATGTAAATCTCTTTACAAGCACTGATCTCCTTAGAGTTGTTAAATGCTATCTTTATTTCTTTTTAATTGGTCCCACTGCATTTTAATATGCTTTTTAAAAGTATAGCCAGATAAACATGATGTGTTGAAACACAGAACTGTTAAAATACAGGAAATAAATGTGAAAAGTCTGTGGTTTTACTAGTACTCAAACTTCATTACCCAGAAATAAGGAATGTACTCATTTTAAAACAAAAAATACTTGACTATTAAGAAAGTCTCAGTGTCTGGCAAGTTTCTACAGATGATTAATTACTACAACTCAGCAAGGGGTGCTGCTGCTTTCCTTCTGACCCTGCACATGCTCCAGGTGGGTTTAAGAATAGCAATAGCCAAACATCATCCTTCCCCACTTTTATTGTCTTCCTGCTCCCAGCACTTCAGCCTTCTGTTCCCCCTTCCCTGTTGGGATCAGGATTCTGGGCTTGGACTAGTCTGTTTTGCTGATGCAGCTCGGTGCATGGCCACAAAACCAGCTAGATGGCCTAGAAACCAGTTAGATGGCCATAAGACCAGCAAGATGGCCATGAGACCAGCAAGATGGCCACGATTTTTTTTACAGAGGGTGGAAAAACATTGTCACAGAGAGGTGAGGGATGCCCCATCCCTGGAAGCATTCAGAGCCAGGTTGGGTGGAGCTCTGAGCTATGTGGTCTAGGGGAAGGTATCCCTGTCCATGGCATGGGGTTGGAACAAGGTGACTTTGAAGGCTCCTTCCAACCCAAACCCCTCTGTGACCTTTTCTACCACTCCATGAAATGAGTTAGATGGCTACAAAACCAGCTAGGTGGCCACAACAGCGAGAGGGAGGGACAAAGGAGTCGGGGTGTGACAGGAGCCTCATTACAGGAGATGTGCCTCTGACAAAAAGCTGAAATTGGGGATAACCCCTCAGTGGAGCTGTGAAGAGCTCCCAGCCCAGCAGCTGGGCCAGGCTCAGCTAGTGCTGAGGAGATTCAAAGGGCCCTGTCCTGGTGCCAAGCACGCAGCTCCTATGACAAGGGTCGCTTTGTCTTGCATCCCCTCCGCCTCCCAGCACATGGGAAACTTCAGAAATTCCCTTGCTGAGGAGAACAACTAAGCTGGGTAACTTGGAATTACAGGCTTTCAAGGTTAGTTTGCTGCTGGAGCCAAGACATATTTCCAGAGCTTCTCAGGACTGAAAACAACCTCCTACTTTTAATGACTTGCCTTTTATCTTTAATAAGGGATTAGGAGCTATTTTTCCAGCTAATACCTTAAAATCCAGATAATCATAAAAGCAATCAGTAATACCCAATATATGTTAATTACTCATTTTCTTCTCGTCTCTGGCTGCCCTGCTGTCACTCAGGGCCATTAATTTGTCTATAACAAGGCTGCAAATCAAAACCAACAAAAGGCTTCAGGTCCTCTGGGGAGTCACAGGTTCAGACTTGGGGGATTAACCACAGATTACATCTGCAACAACAGCAAGGAAAACAACATTATGGCCAAAGAGGTGCTGAACTATCCCACCAGCTATTCACTTACGCCTGGACCTGCTCATTCCCACATGAGTCAAGCAAAGCAAAAGACTGATTTAAAATAAGGTAACAAGGCACTGAACAAACTTGACAGCACTAAGGGGAGCCAAAGATGCACTCATCAAGTTATTCCCAGTGAAATGTGACTCTAAAATAATTTGACAAATTCCACACTAAGCTACACTGGCCTTTCCAAAGGGAATTTACAGGAGCAGCAGATGTAGAAGGTTTACATTCAAGATCTGCTGCTGGGATAATGACGCTGATCAGCACATTGCTCAGACAGGTAATACCTATGACTGCTCACAGAAGAGGAATTCACAGTTCCTTGGATGCCATGAATTTGAAGGATGCCTTGGATTTACCAGACTATTATTTAGGTCTTAAGGAAAAACTGAAGCAGGAGCAAGGATGGATGCACCTACTTGGATTTACATCCAGCATTTATGTTTTGCCCTCCCTGTGCAGTCATTTCTTCCATTCCTGAGTCCTGAAGAGCTCTGCACTGCCCCGAAAGGGGTTTAATCCCTCGTGCCTCAAATGCTCACTGTCCCATCACATTCCTGCATGTTTTCCCATTCCTGCATCTCGTGTTTGCAGCCCCGGCTCCCTTGCAAACACGCAGTCCCTAGGGGTGATTTCCTGACACCCCAAAACACCTTCCCCGTAATCTGGGCAGTCACGGTCACGTAACACCACAATCATCTGCTTCTCAGCTCTATAAATAGAGCCCCTGCCTGCAGACAGGCAGTGCCAGGGCTGCTCCTGCCTCACGTAACAGCGTACGTGTCTCCTCTGTGTGCAGCGTGACCTGCCCACCCTGCCCTGCCAGCACCACAGCATCCAGAGCACACACAGCATGTCAGCACCCACCGCTTCCCAAGGGACAATCAACACATCTCTCACAGGAAAACAGTGAGTTCTCCATCCCTGGGAGTGTCCAAGGCCGGGCTGGATGGATCTTAGAGCTACCTGTTCTAGTGGAAGGTGTCCCTGCCCATGGCAGGGGATGGAACTGGATGAGTTTTAAGTTCTTTTCCAGCCCAGGTCATTCTGTGATGATTCTATGACCAGAGAGCACAAAGTACATGTTTGATTCCAAAGACTTGAGCAGATTAAATTGCTTAATCCAAATGAGAATAAAAAACTAATAATTTCAGCCCTGACTACACAAGTGCACTAATCCAGTTTTTCACAGTGGCACCTTCTATAGGGCAGAGGGAACATTACTGTCAGTTTACATTATTAAATTATTCAGTTTATTAAAGAAATTAAATACAATGTGACAAAAGGAGAGGTTGTTTATTTCTTCAGAATTCTCAGCCAAAAGGAAGGGGTGGGAAGATGAGACCTAAGGAGAAGAGGGAACTCAGCCAGCTCATTAGTTCATTAGGATAATGCTCCCTTAATTCCTAAAGGGATTTCAACTGGGGAGAAAACCCAAACACCAAGTAGTTGCACCACTACCAAAAAAAGAGAGCCTTCCCCTTGGATATTTTTAACGGAATTTCCATTTCCATCCACATGAAGTTTGAAAAAGATTATCTAAAAGGAAATCCTCTCCATCTCCAGGTGGATACCAGGATGAACATCTGGCCATCCAAGGCACAAAACTCAGATGCTGGATACCTGCACATTACGATGTCAAATTACACAAGGTATTATAAGGTGTGACTTGGCTACCAAAAGGGAACAGCAGATTCAGGGTGAAAAAAATACTAACAGCAAATCAAGTCCCCTTAAGGAAATCATGACAATGATATCACCAGACTAAATCCATTATTTAAATTAAAGTTCCCCACTTGCTGATTCAAATGAAGCATGATTGCTTGTACCCTGATTTTTTTAAGGCAAACATGAAGAGCTGATGAAGTGTCTCATACATTACTTCACCCACTGAGCTAAACTCTCCATAGTGAGGTTCTCATTTTCATGGCTCCAGGGAAAGAAGAATCAAGACCCCAGCGAAGAAGGAACACAGCAGTCTGGAAGTGCAAAGCAGCACTGAATCACAGAATCTCCTAGGCTGGAAAAGACCTTTAAGAACTGAAAGCTGCAGTGAAGCTGCAGTATGGAAAGGAATTCCCCAAGAATGTGTAATACACAAGCCAAGGCACACATGGATCCAGCTCAGCCATTCTGGATTGCAGAATTGTAACTGATTTATTTGTGTACACACACCAAGAAGCGATTTTTGTATTTCTTCTCAAAGGCTTGTCTTAAAGCCTATTGAACTTAGAAAAAAAAAAAAAAAAGGAATAGTATGTTAAGGAATATACAGGTGATGTTCAGGGAAATTAAATTCCTCAACTTCTCCTGCCTCCCACTTCCAAGTGTTCTTTTAAAGCCCTAAGTTAAACCAAGGTGCTGAACAGAGAGATCCATCTCCTTTTTCCCTATCCTCCACCATAGAGCACTAGGTAAACTTTGGCCAGGATGCAGCTGTGAGCAACAGGAACACGTGCTCTGAGACTCCCTTTTCCAGGAGCCATCGTGCTCTGCTCTATCACTACAGAGACGAAGTTCTGAACAAGAAAATGAACTTGTAAGGGAGTTCCATCTATTTCAGAGCAAGAAACTCCATCACATGGAAAAGTAACCCCAGAAGAACCAGGAAAGGCCTGTTTGCTACATACTTCCATTAAATGCATGAAAGAAAATATGATGTAGAAAAAAGATTGGTTTTCCAGGTGTTCCTCAACTTTGTGGCACCAGAGAAGCCATGGAGCAGAGAAGAGCTCTTTCATGTATACCTGATCCCACAGCTACAACCCAAGTTTTTCTGCTTAATTTTGAGATGAACTCAAACCTCTGCCTACAAAATCCCATTGCAGATGAGAACAGTTCAATGCACTGATTTAGAAAAAATAGTTTTTCTTCAAAACATGTTTGTTTTTATCCCCCAAAGAGACAGGAAATTGTGAGCAATAAACCTCAAGGATGTCTTTTCCAAGATTTGAAAGCTGTCCTCCAGTGGAGATTCCCATTTTAAGCACATGCTTTGCATAACTGAAAAAAAATATGTGACCTTGATAGTAAGGAAAATATTCCTTGCAAAACATTTACTCTTTTTCTTGCTGTGCAAAATCTGTCTTCTCTTCCCAAATGAAGGACACCAAACCCACATTCCTCAGAAAAATGTCACACTAGATTTAATTGGAGGAGGATGTTTTTACAACAAGTTCAGCACTGACTTTATGTTTCTGAAGCTGTTAGCTTCCAAGCAAAGAGCATTTTCCCTTCTGCATCACGTGCTGCCTCGGCTGTGAGGGCTCTTCCAGAGCCAGAAGGATGTTCTTCACAGACATCACCACATCTGCACTTCTGCACAAGAGTATCTGACAGAGCACCAAATGCCACCTAACACTGTCCCCCATCCCTAAAATTGTCTTAAAATTTATATCCAGAGTCTCTCCTCTTACAACCTTAAGCTACAGGAGGAGCGGTGTCCCCATCATAGAATCCCAAAATGGTTTTGGTTGGAAGGGACCTCCAAGTTTATCTCATTCCAATCCCCTTCCATGTGCAGGGACACCTTCCTCTAGCCCAGGCTGCTCCAAGCCCCATCCAGCCTGGCCTTGGACACTTCCAGGGATCCAGGGGCAGCCACAGCTTCTCTGGGCACCCTGTGCCAGGGCCTCACTGCCCTAACAGAGAAGAAGTTTTTCCTGATCCACCATCCAAGCCTGCCCCATCAGCCTGAAGCCATGATGAGCCACCCTGCCAGGAAGGAGTCCCCAGTGGCAGTGGCTCCTACACACACAGTGTCCATGTAGAGCTGACCTGGCAAAATCCTGCCTTTCATTTCCCACAGGCACCGAGTTCAAACACCTGCAAACAGCCCACAGCGTCATCACTGCTTCCACACACCTCAGACAAGTAGAGGCAGCAAGAGAAACTGCTCCCAAGAAACACTGTGTGCCTGACCCACAGAGACCAAAAAGATGTAAAATTCCAGCAGATTGCCAGAGATGGCTGCACAGACCAGATCACAGATGCACAGGCTTAGACAGTCACCACTTTCAAAACTTTCCCCTTGCAACCTCTTTTCCAGACGAAACCTCAGAGGAAATCGAAATCTTTATTTCCAAAAGGTGCTGAAGACCAGCAGGCTGCAGCCAAAAAGGAGATCAACTTTCCAAGTCTCCAAAATTTCAAGTAAGCCCGGAGTAAATACTGTACTTCTTTATTTCAAGAAAATGAGTGCAAAGAAATACAAATGCTTTTCTAGTCAGTCTCAGCCTCACAATCCCAAAGTTACTGTAACACAGTCATTGCCAAGGGGCTGAAAATAAAGAGCCACTATCAGCATGTATCAATGGAAGTACCACACAGCATTCCTGTGATCCATAAACATGTAACCTCTCTTGCCTCCCAGCCAGCAACCTTCCCAGTAGCTCCTTATATCTGCATATTAATATTATTTTGCCTTTTCTCTCCATCTTCAAAGGCTTCCAAAAGCAGCCACATTCCCTTTTGACAACAGGAATTAACAGGTTCTCCCCCAGAGCATCACACCTTCCATTTCTTTGCCCTGCTCATGCCTGTCCCAAATTCCTTGGCAAAAATAGCTATCAACATGGGAACTTTGATCAATAGGAGTTTTTAGCACACTTATTAGAAGTGTGCAGTAACCCCTCTGGAGGAATGAGGCAAATGTCCTGGTATCTTTCCATTTTTAGAAAAGCACATAATTATGTTAACGAACAACAAAACTATGAGGTTAGTCACAGCACTGCAGCGAGAAGAGCCAAGTCACCAAACTTGGATTAGCTGGAGATGTAACAAAGACAATATATTCCCAACCCCAAAATAATGTTCAGTTGAACTTGAAGGTAACCTGTGGTCTTCCAAAGTGTTTGGAACTTGCCACAGAGAGAGAATTAATTGCCTAAAAAAGGTCTGCTTTTAGCACAGAACAGCAAGTTTGGGAAATCTAAGGAAAGGACGCACCAGACAATTTCTGACTGCAAACAATCTATCTCCTCTTGTGCAGAAGGGCAAAGAAAAGCCCCTTTCCCTGTTCATAGGTATTACATCCACTTTGGGAAAGCAAAGGAAGGAAGACATCCCCAGGCTCCTAAATGCTGCCAAGGCTCAGTTACAAGCTTACAGCTCCAACTGCTGTGAAATATGGGATGTCCTGAAAGCCAACCCGTGGTACAGCCACGGCTGGTACCAGCTGTGAGCTGTAACAGGATGCAAGTCATCTGCAGGAATTGGCTTCTCCATACAGAATTCATGAGGATAAGGTTCACTAAAACCTATTTTGCTCTAATGATTGAGGAAGGACATCAAGCAGAAGCTGGGGAACAAGACCTTCTCCATCCACAAACCTTACACAGCTGCCATCTTTTTCAGCTTCTTAATATTGAATCCTCCTGTAATTAAGAAGCACCATAAGCACAAAAAACACTGTATTCTAGAGGCACAGGTTTTGGACAAAAATCCACACATGTTACCACTCTCACACAGAAAAAAAGAAACAGTATTTTGAGACTGGAAATGAAACCTAAATGCAAAGAAAACGTTTTCTGGAGCAGGACAGACATAGCTGTCCAATGCAGCACCAGAAAAAAGGGTGAGCACGGTGCTGTGACCACCAGCAGCAGCTCTTGACACACATTTTCCACGTGGGACACGTGGCAGTGCCTGACCTCCCACAACAGGTGGGAAGTCTGTCTCAGCTGTGACTCAAGTACAGGGTCCACAACTGAATCACTGCTTCCAAGGGGAACTCCAAAGGGAGCTGCTCATCTCCCTAACTCTGACTCAAGAAAGATCCCAAGCCAAGGGAATGACCCCTTTTTCATGAGCCCATTTTCACAACAGCAGGGAGAAGCTATGAAAACACCTGGCAATTCATTTAGTGACAGTTGAGCTGGCATTAAGGCAAGCTCCTAAATAATTGGGAAAATTACAATATTCCTCCTAAGTACTTCTGGGGGAAGAAAGCTCTTTGATGTTACTCCACTTCCAAAGGGACAGCAGGAGAGCCATACAGAGCAGGCTGGCTGCTTTCCCAAGAAGACTCATTCTCCTGGGACCAGTTTACAATAAAGCTCAATGAGGGAGACAGCTCCAGCAGAGCCACACTTCAGGAAAGTCACACAAGCCCCGGCTCAGCCCGGACAGTGGGCAGGGAACTACCAGTCCAACTCTAGTCCCCTGTGCTCTGATTCTCCCACTTGTGACAAAGAGAATAGATACCAGGAATAGTCATCCCAGCCCAGCAAAGCAGCTGAGAGCACTCCCTGAAATCCTGCCCGCTCCCAGGTTTCCCCACGTAGCCAGAGCAGCTCCAGTGCGGGTAACTATTTATATCAGCAATCCGCCCGGCACTTCAGCAGATGCTCAGCTTTAAATATGGCTTTAAATCTCCTTGCAAGCAGCCAGGCTAAATATATGCTTTGGGTTAAATTTGTTCTGGTGCTGTCCTGGGTCACAGGCCTCGTTCTGCCTGCGCTGTTCCTATAGATAGGTGCTGGCACTGGTGTGTCCTGGCAGCCTGTCCCTGTCCCACCGAGGTCCCTCCCATCCTTACTCCAAAGCAGGACCAAGCCCTCGGACAAGGTGATGCTGGAACATCCAGCAATCAAAAATTGCTCACGCTTAACCCCAAATGTGGTTTTGTCTGCAGCTGGAAGCTTCTTATTTATTGCCAAAGCCCTAAAGGAACCCACAAGACAAAGAGCAATCTCATTCCAAAGGCAAACAATTCATTACAAAATACTGCCTGTTTTGCATATACACGCATATGTATTTTAAGCAGACGAGGCAAAAGATTTGGAAATCTTCCCTCTTCACCATTGAATAAAAGTCACATTGACACAGCTGGAACAAAAAACAGACTGAGCTCAGTACAAAGCCCCCAGCACCATTTTTCTGGGCAGATCCCAAGGCACGCTGCCCATCCCTAGACCTTCATCAGTTTCCTGTTCCCCTTCCCAATCCCACACATGACATGCATCACTGGGAGCTGCAACACACTGTGAAACCCTTGGGCCAGGCCAAAGGAAAGTCTAAGTGACTCCAGGATTAGTCTAAACTAGGATTTTAGAGTGAGAGTTTGATATCTGAAGTGCACAACAGACAAAATTTAGCTCTGAAATAGCCCATGTGAATAACTGCAATCAGCATGTTCTGTGGTTCCTGAGCTGCTTCTTTTGCTTCCAACCAGCAAACAGGATTCTACAAGCTGTGACAGTCACTTATCTAAACCAGTCCATCCTCAAATAATCCCCATTTCTTGCAGCAGATGTGAAACAACTGTTCTGGATGACACTACTTTACTGTCACTAGGAATGCAGAGTATGTTTCAAGCCCAGCTTTAATGCTAAGCCTAGACTAATCCCCGCAGAGAGCTTTAGCTAGGCTTTGCCAAAGGAGCAATTGTTGCCACTAAACACATTTATACTGTTTGATGGTGAGCAGTTTATTCTGCAGAGCAAGCTCCCATTCCCACGATGAAATCCATGCTGGAATGAAATTACTTGAGTGAACTTCTTTTTTGCTATAGACTCATCCTTCTGAAGCTTCCCAACCTTGGCAATTTACCTTGGAACAGGCTGGAACAAGAAAACCATGATATACAAAGTAGGCAGAACAAGTCCCATACAGATAAAGGGAAACCCAAATAAGAGTGAGTCCAACGAAACGGGGTCAGGCATGTTCTCTAGGAATATCCAAAGCTGTGCCCAGCTGAACAGCCAAGTCAGTACTTTGCCTGGGAGCAAGGAGCAGTCAGCAGCCTTCTCTTCAGTGTCTGGAGTCTGACAGGTTTGCAGCATGGCCCAGAAAGCTTTGCCCAAGACCAAAAGCACACACTGAAATTCTCCCACGTCCATTAAACTCTTTCCTAGCCTCAAAGCTTCCATTGCTTTCATGGACTTGAAACCAAGCAGTTTCAGGTGACTTCTGTAAGCCTATTTCCTCATCAGGACCCCCCTGATCTACCTCACCCACCAAAGTGCCCCTAAATAACTCTCAAAACTTTGTGGATCCATCACTTGCCATGTCCCCAGTTTGTTGCTCTCACACAGCCTGCTCCACGGGCACCATGGAGTGTTTGACTGTGAAACACAACCACTCCCACAGGAGATGTTGCCACCGTCCTACTGGGACAGTACCTGGCACACCACATCCAGCCCACGGAATGTGAAGGAAGGTGCAGTGTCTCCTCTCCACAAGGTGTTTCAGTATCTGGAGCCCTCAGACAGGGAACGCACAGGGCCTCATCTCTCTTGTAGAGAGACTCACTCACTTGGAATACCTTTCTTTATCTTCTCCCAGTCTGAGTGACACCCATCTCTGCCCAGATTTGGTGCAGGACACTTGCTAAGTGCATTGATGCCTACATCTTGTGGTTATCTAAATGTTATGGTTTCAGAATAACTTCTCTGCCCTCTCTGCATCAAGCACACCAAATTTCACCACCTCTAGCCAGCTCTTTCTGCTGTTCTTCCCTATGAGTGGTGCTCTTCAGTTGTGTCCTTTTCTCTTGACTTATGACTCACATCCTAAGAGCCACTTATCTGTCAGGAAGACACCACCAGCACTACCCCAGGGCCACAGTGCCACCAGTGCTCCCCAGCCAAGGACCACACTGTGGCTGCAGCACTGCCAGCTGCTGTCCTTATCCCCTGTATCACAAAGCTGATCCACACCATCAGTGTCATGTATCCCCCCCCTAAACCACACTTGCCAGCTCCCACAGGCCAGGCACTCTGAGCAGGCTCCTGTGGATGGGTTTCCAAGGGGGAATGCCCAGCCAGCTCACGGGGGAGCCAGCAGGCTCTTCCCTGTGCTGTGCAAATGGGATTTGACACGTAGGCTTTCTGTCTCCTCCAACCTGCCAGCTGCCTTCCACTCAGCACTGCTTGCAGTCAGGAAAATTGGTTGGTTCCAAGGAAGCAAAGCGTGGATTTGAACTTCTGCACTGCTCCAACATGGAGGAGCCGGGTTATTCATGAGAGCCTGAAGCCAAGCCCAGTCAGTCCCAGTGTTACAGAACTGCCCTCGGAGCAGGAATACAGAGGGTAACTGCTGGGGGTGCCCACAGGTCAGGATGCTCAGAACACCTCTCCTTTCCTGCCCAGCCATGCAGTTCACAGGGATTTATACACCCACAGCTCAGAGCTCGACCAAACACCCCTGCTCCATCGGATGAACTCCGTTCCCATTACTATATTTAAATATCAAGGTCTCCAGTTGGAAGCAAGACTTGAACACATCCCAATACCACATTCAGGCTGGGACTAGTCCATGCCTAGGCTTCCCTACAAAGAGCAGGAAAGGCTCTGCTGATTTATGCATACTTTTATTTCCATGTAACTGCTGAGGCCTACAATGCCCTTCCAGGGTATCCAAATCAGAAGGAGAAGGCGCCACAAGGACTCTGCCTTTTTTGAGACATAAATCCAGCCATGCAAGTACAAACATATCTATGCAGAACCACTTACATTTCAGCCAACATCTGCTTTCCTCTTTAGCTTGCAGATGACCAAATTCTTCCTACACGTAATTTTGATGTACTTAATATCATTATTTTAAAGTTCACTCAGTGGGTAAGAAATCAGCAAATAAATCCAAGCAAAGACTCTGCTCTGCTTGAACAGATGTCGGATCAGGATTCAAAGTTGAGCAGAACAGCCCACAGCTCTCAAGGATTTTGTTTCAGATATCATAGATTTATTTTAACAAATACATCATTTTTCTGGGAAATGGCTGACACTAACAAAGTGGAGAGGAAATAATTTTCAATGATCAAGTACTAGAGCTGAGGCCTTCTCCACCCTATCTTGTTTATTCTTCAGGTTTTTGACACAGAAATCTCAATTTTCATTTCCCTTCCTGGTGGCCCTTTGGCTGCCAGTGCTTCACATCACAGCTACAAGAGCCAATTTTGGCTTATCAGGAAGTCAAAGAGATAAAAGTCAGAAGAGATAAAAGAAAGGCACCTCTTGCCTCTCACTAAGTTGCTGTTTCCTCAAGGGATGAAGACATTCACAAGACAGCATCTGCTCCAAACTTCAAAGCACGATCACCAGAATCACTCTGTAAGAAAGAGAAGCCCCAGAGTGGGTCTTTGGACTGGACCCACAGCTGCAGAAGAGACAGCCTGAACACAGGCCTTGCCTCAAGAGCATCTGCAAGGGCACATTGGGGCTTGGTGTTCCTGAGCCATGACAAATGTATTTATTTCAGGGCTCACACAAAGTCCATGCCAGAGCCACATCCATACGGGTGCAGAGAGAGCCCTTTGCTATCAGCTCAGTATACTGTATGGAATTGATTGGCTTTTCTTCCTTTTTAACACTCCTATTTGGTCATTCCAGCCTGCTGGCACTAGAGCACATCAGGTTTTTGGCCTCAAGATTTCTGGATCCCCCTCCAAATGTTTCTTAATCTTCTAATTCCCTAACAGCTTTGCTGTGCAATCTAAATTATCTGCATTGTCGTTGTGCCAGCTCAGTCTGGAAGAGAAGATAAATTGAGGGTGCCAAGTGAAAAGGGAAAGGGCTCAGACAGTACTGGTACCAGGGAGAAGGGAGCAGCCCTGCAGTTCCACAGACATCCCTATACTGCTCTCCACCACTCTGCTGAAACGTCAGTTGATTCCACTCATTAGATCAGCAGCATCTGCTGCCATCCCAGCGCTGCCACCTGTGCACTCATTTCCCAAACCCACAATCCCAACTGGAGGTTAGTAGGTCATGGACGTAATTCTCTGCCCCTCCTGGGATGAGAGGAGACTCGGTTCCAAGCCCTAGGAAGCACTGAGAGCTCCCCTGTAACCCATCCTCACCCTCCCCAAGAGGCCAAGTGCCCCTTTCCGAGGGCAGAAGCAAGAAGGGACTGGCAAACCTACCCCAGCTCTGCTGATGGGCAATTTACTGGTGAAAGAAGAACAATTAAAAAAATGACATCAGCTTCAAGAACAGCCAGAGCAAGGATCAACATCTGAAATAATCCCAACAGGAGAAATTCAATGAGGTTCACAAGAGGCAACTGAAAACACAAAGAAGGGTTCAGAGAAGAAAATCCAGGTGTTGGTTGTACTGACAGTAAAAGATAAACTCTTGTTTACATATCCAGAGAAATGCAGAGCTTTGGGATGGCTTGCTCCCATACCATCTAACAGATTTGCAAGGAGTTTCATCCAAAAAGGGCAGCTCTGCAGTGCCAACCATCACTCAGCCCTCCTCAGGTGGACAAACAGCTCCGGCTTCAAATCAAAATGCTTCTAAATGGGATTTTTTTTTCCCCACATGGTAAATTCCTTGGACTTTTCTGTCCCTCAGCAGTTTCACGTGAACGCAGGGAACAGAATTAGGCAAAGCATTAAGGTGGCTTAGGTAATTATAGTGGCACATGCTATCATCAGTTCAAGACACAAGATTAACACAGCAAGCTCCAGTTAAAGCAGGTCTTCCCCATGCTAGGAAAGGAACCAGCTTCTTTTTTACTCTATCTAAAGCATAAACAGCCTACCCTGTCAAAGTGGGAATAAAGACCCCATAAGCTCTTCCCAAAGGCATCTCTGCTGGTATTGAAACGCAGAGGAAGTTTCAAACTGAAGCTGAAGAACCACTTTCAATCCGCCAAGTAGACAGTTAGACACCCTGTGGCTTTAAATACCATGTGAAGGTTATACTGAATTATTTTCTTCTACACCTACGTGAGTAATTGTGTCCCCTTGGGCCAAGGGAGATTTCTAAGAGAATTGCCTGGTCAGGAAAAAAGCAGCAAAGACTATTCTCAATTAAGGAAGGCTTAGTCATAGATTTAAGAAAACATGCAGTTAATTGAGGCAGAAGTGACCAGTAGATGAAAATACTGTGTCACTTGTATCTACGCCAAAACCAAAGGATTTTGAGACCGAACTTGCTTTGCAGGACATTTTCTCTGTGTTGCCCAGACCCAATTTATCAAATAATTCTTGCTATTTTACCTCAAACTTTGCCACAATTAATTTAATATTAACCAGCTGGGGTTTACGAATTTAACTCCTCTCCTGAGGAGAGGTTACAGCTATAGAAGAATCTTAACTTTGACGCACCCAAAAACTATTTCTATCAGTTCTTCAAATTGTAGAGAACACTTCGAGGTGTGGCAGGAGGGCAGCAGCATTCAGCTGCCAGGGCCAAAAGGGCAGCAAGAAGTGTTTGTACTTCTTCTTACTCAAATTCTTTTTTTTACTTCACAGCGGTGGATCTTGATCACTTCAAGCTGACAACAACCAAAATGGAATTGCTCAACAGCCCTGCTGTCTATACTGGTGTTACTGCCATGGCAACTGCCGTGGTTGTTTTTTAACGATGCAAAGAGTGGAGGCAGGTTTTAAAAGCTCCCTGAAGAGCTGGCACTGTGCCTTTAAATGCACTGCCCCCAGGAATAATCCTCAGCAAAAGCCCATTAGCATGTTATCATTTCTCAATTTCACTCCCCCTTCCTCCCCCAGTGCCTGCTCCTCTCAGACACATCCAGACATCTCTGAAGAATTCAGACCTGAACAATTTCATCCTGGTCTCTGCACAGGTGGAAAATTCTCTCCTCTATAGCCACAATATTCCATGCCCAGCTTGCAGCAGCTTCACATGGCACATGACAACAGACTCATTTTCACTCCTCAGCACCACTCTGACATTGTCACAGTCCAGGGAACACTGAAACCCTAGGAATACAAGACTCTTTCTAGATCCTACATGACACCTGAGGCACCCACCAGCCTCCCTGCAGCTGGAGGTGAGTGACAAACACTGAGTGACATGAGCACTACTGGAAACACAATATAAGGAATAAGTCAAGCTGGAGAGCGGAATTTCAGCCTACACTGCTGATTTCTTTTGAGGAACCATGCATGATGGCAAACATAGGGCTGGCTTGGTTTATGTGGCTAAACAGTCCCTTCCAAAGGACATTTGGTGGCACTCCAGAGGCTGGGGAAGGACAGAGAAGACAGAGAGTGTGGGGAATGCTGCTGCATTAGGGTGAGATGCATTTTCACTATTTCCACTTGCACGAGGCCCTTGACGTAGCTGTCCCTCTGAAGACTTCCAACACTGGCTCCCAGGACTTGCCCAAGGGCAGCTGGTGGCAGGGGGAAAGCGCAGATGCCATGTGCCACCTCCAAGCACATCCCATAGGTACCTAAGCCATGCCCAAACTTAATCAGGCAATGCACAGAACTCATCCAGGGACAACTGCTTCTGTCCCCCAACCCTTACTCTGAAAAACAGCCTCAAAAATGACCCTGAAGGGAAAAATCCCATCTCCTAGACCTTTCTGGGCTGGAAAAGAATTAATCCCCTGTACCTGAGGCACTCAGCATTTGTCTTAAAAACCAGATTACTTACTGTTTTCGTGTCTGGGAGCCTCAGGACACACCTTGGGGGGAGGAAATTTAGCTCTACCTTTTATCATGCCCACCAGAAATCTGCACTTTGCAAGCTAATAAAAAATCCAAACCTGACTGCCTTTCCAAGCTGTCATGAGGAAAGGATTGAAAGCTCCATGCTGTATGTTCAGCATTTACCTAAAGGAGATGGACGTTCAGTGTAAGTGAAATGAAGAGGGTTTTAAACGAACAGAAGTGTTCATAACAAGCCCTGATGTGATTGGTGCATGCACAAGTCAAAGTAAAAAAGAAAAAAACTCACAAGTTCAGGCAAGGGTTGTTGTAAAAGAGCATTTTTTTAAATTAGCTGTCCGAGTGAAAGCCTGTACTCTTGCCAAGAAGAAAAGGAAAGCCTTTGCTTAAGGAGATAGGTGACATCCAGACCCAACCTCAGATCATGTCCCCTCATCCTGCCCAAGTGCCTCTGTGGGAGGTGGGGGGCTTTGCAGTGAGGCCACAGGAACAAGAAAAATACCATCCTGATGCTCTCCTGGAAAAAGAGCTAGAGTAAGTAAGGGGTGAAGGCAGCTGGGTTTAGCTGCTACTAAGTTCCCCCCTCCAACATGAGTCTCTTCTCTGTCACTCCCAAACCACAAGAATTCCTTCTAAGTGCCACCACCAGCATCCTCCTGGCTTCACACTGACACGGGGCAGGGTTACATCAGATACCAGGGAGAAACTCTTCCCTGTGAGGGTCCTGGCACAGGGTGCCCAGAGACACTGTGGACACCCTGGCAGTGTTCAAGGCCAGGCTGGACAGGGCTTGGAGCAACCTGGGATAGTGGAAGGCGTCCCTGCCCACGGCAGGGGCTGGGATGAGACGGGCTTTGAGGTCCTTTCCAACCCAAAGCACTGATCCTGTGGTTGTCAGGCTGTGGAAGCAGGCTGGGCTGCAGGCAGCCACAGCCAGGCAGTCAGACACGGATCCCAGCAATCCGGCTGTGTCTGTCCTGGCTTACACAACGCTCCTGCAGGGTGGGAACGGAGCAGAGCCAGGGCTGTGTCAGCAGCAGGGCCGGCCTCCTCACCTGTGCCCTGCCCACAGCCTGCCTGCCCCGAGCACCTTCCCATGCCCTTTGCCATGGACACAGCCCTGGCAGCCCCGCCAGCCGCTCCGACAGGCCCCCGGCTGTGCACAGGGCACATCTGCAGCCAAGCACTAATTAGCTCTGTGTTTAATTTACCTCTGCACTTGCACTACACTGGACCTAAGCACGCTCCCCGCAGCACTGGAGGGGCAGAAGGCCTGTTTCAACTGACCCCAGAACCTGGGACCAGTCCACGAGCCTACCGTGCAGTTCTCAAAGACTAAAACACCAAAATTCCCTTTTATTTATGGCAAAGTCTCCCTGACCACTTCCCCTATGTAAAACGCCAATACTAAAACAATTAAGCTGTGACCATCCTGCCTGGTATTTCTCAACTACTGTCAGTGCTCTCACTGTGGTGAGCTGAGGCTAAAAGCTTTTGGAAAATCCCACCCCATGTCTTGAAAAGTCAGGAAGGATACTGGATGGCTGAAAAATCCAGTAACACTGGAAAGAGAACTCCTGGCAGAGCCCTGACTGTGCTGCATCTGCTCTGCTAAGTAGGTTCATTTATTCCCATCCTGTAGCTCTCTCTGCTATTTACAGCACCTGCATTAATGAACTTGCAAGGTAGACACCAAGCTTGAGCATTCCTAAATAGATGTCTAAATATCCTTGTTGAATTAATTTGATCTTCTTATGAATGGCCTATTCCAGTCAGACTGGCACTCCTCACTGGAAATCCCCAAATCATAGAATGGTTTGAGTTGGAAGGAACCTTAAAGATCTGCTCATTCCAAAACCCTGCCATGGGCAGGGACATCTTCTACTATCCCAGGTTGCTCCAAGCCTTGTCCAATCTGGCCTTGAACACTTCCAGGGACAAGGTATCCTCCCCTTCTTTGGGCAACCTATTAAATGGGACATTGTCCACAATACACTCTTCCTGCAAAGCAGGCGCTTCAAGCTGGGAAGCAGGACCAGAGATCTACCTGCCTCCAGTGCAAATCTGATCCATCCAGCCAAAACCTCAGCTGCACTGGGAGAGATGCACCCCATGTGGAATGGCAGCATAAGCCCCAAACAGCACCTGAATGAAATTACTCCCCTGCAAACATGAGAAGTGCTCCTCCAAACCCACATCTGAGGGCTCCAGAGAGGATTTTTACTAAAACCCTCAACAACTATGGCTGGTGGGTGCAAGAGGAATTCTCTGAGCCAACTGGAAACCTTTACAAAGCTTTGATATATCATCCTTGCCATCTCTCTTTATATGGGTCCTCTTATCCCTGCTTTTAGGTATTCCAAAATTTAGATTCTGCAGTTATATTTATCAACATGGAAACATTCTGACCCCTGACAAAAATCAGATTTTACTCTCTTCAGGGCTGCAAGCACTATGAGAATTCTATTCCTTGGCAGTAAGAATTTGTGCAACCCACAAGTGGTTTTAAAATGTCAGTAAAGTATTGCAGCACCTGTGTTTGGGCCAGGGAGGTAAGCCAAAGTGATTTGGAGGGCAACCAAACTATGAGAAAAAACCCCTTCCCAAATCAAGCAGAAATGCATTTCCTCATGGGAAAATCTCTGCACACCTGTAGTAAAGAATGAGGAAGAGATAAAATGGACTCAGAGAAACTTCATCTGCCTTCCTTGTTCCTCCTTTGTCTCATTCCTTGCAAGCAGCAGCAAACTACACCATCCTCTTTGTGCTGACACAAGCACCAGCAGACCCGATGAGGCAGAGCCTAAAAAGTGTTTCCTCCTTACTAAGTGGAAACCAAGGCTAGGCTGGCTAAAGGAGGGGCTGGGATGTTTCACCTGGAAGAGGGATTTGTCATCGTCTGCAGTCCTGCCTGAGAAGCAGGGTGTGAATGCCAAAGTTCCCTGAGAGCAGAGACAGCCCCGCAGGCCTGGAATGTCCTGAAAGGGCTCTGCAGAGGGAACATTGCCTTCCTGCCTCCTCCTCAGTCTGTCAGAGTATCCCTGTCTGGATTTGTGAAGGAGGCTTGGTTCCCAAGCAATCATTTCCTTAGGATAAAACGTATCTGTACAGGTTCCATCTGCCCAGTTCTCTCCACATGGCAGAGCTGAAGGTTGTCTATAAACTACCGGTTTGGCTTGTTTGGCTTAGCTGGACACAGACTAAAAAAGAAAAAGGACTGACATTTCCAGACTGCACCAATTCCCAAACACAGAGGCACAGCTAGACTGGTTTGGAACTGGAACAAAGCTTTTCTAGGGAAGATCTGCATTTCTGGACCTGTTTATTCTCTTGCTGGTATCAGTGGACATGTCCCTTCAGGTTCGGTTGTTGTGAGCAGCTTGACCCGCTGAGTCAAACCCAGACTTGGTCAAAATCTAATTGCAAAGTTTTCATCCAAGAAGCTGAGAAATCATTTTCAGCTAAGATACTGAAGCTTAGTGTTGTGGTCCTTATGGACAGACCAAGAAATCCAAGTGATGTACCAAACCACAACTGGCTTAAGTTTCTACTGAGGAAAAGCAAAGGTCTCAATACACAGGACAATCAAGTCATTCTCTGAACTTCTACAAATTATTTTAACAACTACATTATTACACATTTTGCAAACCAAACTCTATATACTTGTCCTTGTATCAGAAGACAAACTAAATCACCGGTTCTATACCCAAGCAGAACTGACAGTGTCTAATACTAGCCAAGATGATAACTGCAAAAATCAACAAAGAGAAGGAGCTCTATAAATTCAGGATTCCTTATACTGAGACATGCTGGACCAAAACTCACAATGTTTGAGATTTCTTCATGCCAGATCAGATTTCACTTGTTTTAAGCCACACAGCCCTCACACATATTTCAGCTTCTGATATTCCACACTCTCTACTGACTGCCTTAAATATGTGTAACATAGTTCATTTCAGCTTTCTCCCAACTCCATTAAAGTTATTGCACAGTATTTCCCAGCTCTTAGTTTTCAATATTCTTTTGAAACTGCATTTGAGCCACCTACCCCTCCATCAATGCCTATTATGGGATGAAGATTAAAACCCCAGGGTTCTAACTGAGGTTTCTTGCCAGGATTGCCAGCACTGGACACCAGCCTAAGCTGATACATGCTGCCTGGAGAGAAATGGGCTTCTGTCAGACACACTTGTGTGACACAGCTGGTGGAGAGAAAAGAAAGGCTTCTTAGAAAGCAAAAGAAAGGGTGGGAAACACAAAATTCAGCTCTGAAGACAAGAGTTTCAGAGGAGAAAAAACCCAGGGATATGAGGTAACTTGTAATTCAAGACAGTAATCTGAACTACCCCTCTCCTTTGCAGAGTTCCAAGCTAACTGAGCCAGCTCGTAAAAAGATCTGGCCAGCAGCATGAAACAGCAGGTCCCTGCAAGGACCTGGAAAAGTATCTGGATACCTGAGATGGTGAACAACAGAGAAAAGGGCCCAGTGAAGGGGTATGAATGCTACTGCATGGGACACCTGGAATGTTTATGCGATTCCACTCCAAAAATCTGCAGTGCAAAGAGGTCAGGGTGGAAAAGCCTATGGGAAAACTGCAGATGAAGAGTGATGGAAAGACTGCATATTTTCACATGCACTAAGTGCAGATAAGAACATATTACTGCAAAGAAACAGCAGATAAAAAACACCACAAGCCCCTCCTCAAATGACACAGACACAATGATGGCCTAAATGAAAGGCAGGATATGAAAACCTGACAGAAGAAATGGGTTTTCAAACATAGGTACATTTAGCCCATGGAAACAATTCCCCTGGGATAGGATACATTCAGAAGTAAAAAAGGAATTTCTACAGGCCTTGTAACTTGCATGCTGAAGAACAGACGTGTAAACATAAAAATTAAGTTTAAAACATTTCAGTTCTTGAAGATGGGTAATTATTCAACTGTAAAACCAACTCCTGGTTTCTGAGCGCTGACAAAGAACCTTCTTTGGGACAACCAGGGAACAAGAGCTGTGAAGAGTAAATGGAATCTGTGACTTGCCTCCCTTTCCAGGTGCTGTTCTCTGAAGATGGTAACCAGGCTAAAAGACGTGACTGATCTGCCCCATGTTACTGTCTCTATCTACAGCAGGTACCCAGCAACACGAGTTCAAAATGAGCAATTAATGTATTTCTTCAATCCAAGATCCAGTTGTATGGATCTCTCACACAGGAAGCATTTTTTCACTTAGAAATTAAGCTCCAACCATCTGGAATTAACCTCAACAACCCAAGCTGTGTCACATCCTGGGCTGCTCTGCTATACTCACCCCCATCAGCCTTCCCATGTCCCCCCCTGCTCCTACCAAAGCACCCACCTCCCACATTTCAGGACAAGCTTGTGGCCAACAGAGAACATAGCAAGAAGAATTCAATCCTGTGACAGTCTCTGCACAGTGATGGCACTAGCTAAAGGTCTCTGTCCTCTGCTTAACAATTCTGGTGGGAATAGAGGCATAGGGCATCCAAAATGGACCTCACCTGCCCGTCAATATTTAGATATTCAATCCCGACAGATACTCAATCATACAGCAAAGCTCCATCTGATTCTTCTCTTTGTTTTCAAAACCTAAAACTGGCTGACTACCAAAGGGAAAAAAGCTGTTAGCACCACAGGTTAGTGACACATGAGGCCAAAACCATGGGGTGCTGGAATTCCAGAGCGTGCGCACGTCCCAGAGCCAGGGCAGAAGCTGCAATAGATCTACCTAGGCACTACTCAGCCTTTGCCCTTGCTTGCTATCTCTTTACACACAGTGTCATATTGCTTTTTAAACATTTGGCCTGCTCCTGCCTGGCATCTGCTCAAGGGCCAACTCAGGTGATACAGAGGGATGAAATGTCTGCTCTGGCCTGTGCCTTTTCCAAGCCACAGCAGCTATCCCATAGCAGCTGGCTAAGACTGCTCCAACTCTGCAACCTGAGACTATTGTTATCGTGGATCAAGTTTTGTCCTCCATGAGCAGATCCCTAGACAACAGAACATTGTACTGAGTGACAACTGGAACCAGTACTCACTGAGTGGTTTAAGGATGCTGCTGCTTGTCTCATCAGCATTTTCCACGTCTGATTTGTCTGAGTAGTTCTCTGAGATTTTCTCCTTTTCTTTCTTTTCTTTGTGCCCAGGTCTTCTTCTGTGACGCCTCCTCCGCCTGTAGCTCTTCGGCACATGGACCCCGATGTAAATCGTGTGGTGACCTGGGGAACACAAGCACACAAATATTAACTTCAGCACTGGGCAGTTTGGGCACCACAGGCCAGCACAGATCATGCTTCATTTCTTTGAATCCCAAAATGGTTTGGGTTGAAAGGGACCTTGAAGCTCATCTCATTCCAAAACCCTGCCACGGGCAGGGACACCCTCCACTATCCCAGGCTGCTCCAAGCCCCATCCAGCCTGGCCTGGGACACTTCCAGGGATGGGGCAGCCACAGCTTCTCTGGACAACCTGTGCCAGGGCCTCACTGCCCTAACAGGAAAAAATTTCTTCCATATATCTAAACTAAACTTCCCCTCTTTCAGTTTGAACTCATTACTCTTTGTCCCATCCCTGTTTCATTCCAAAAACCAAGTGAACTATCCCTCTTTGGTGGCCTAACGTTAATTAGTCCTGTTTTTATTGTCTCCAGATGTGAGCTTGGAGCTCTGTAGCTACCATTTGGAGAAGTATTTTTGTCCCATCATTTCTGAGAGCACATGCCAGTGCAGACTCGGATAATTGTTGTCCTTGTGACTCATTTAAATACAAAAATAAACTCCACAGAAGGCCATCGTACTCATTTTGTAATATCGAACAGAGTGCTTTTCAAACACATGCTACACTAATTTTTCCATTTGTTCTACCAAATACACTGGCTGAACTTAACAACTACCTCATGCCAAGTGATTCAGCTGAATTGAAGAGCTTAGACCAACAAAATCTACATCACTTGACTGTGCAGTCCACTGTATAACAAGTGTCAAAGTACCATTAGGTACCTTACACAGGCGCTACTATAGAGGTCCCATGCTCTAAGTACCATCAGGGTGTTATTATAACACACCAGAGGAGGAAGGACTACTCACATAGGTTCCTATCAACTCCTACTTGACACTTTAAAAAAAAAATTAACTGGTAACAGAATAAGTGCCAAATTTCATACGTTGGCTGTAAATCCCAAGGATGCCCTTCCACTGAGACTTGGATTTCAAACTAAAGCACTCCAACTACATTTGCCAATGGTTGTGCCTTTTTGTGTCTGATAAAAATGTTTACTTTCCAGGGCTTTCTGCATTCTGTCAGCTCAGGATGAATATCCTGTGCTTACAGAAAGCACTTACGTGTCATCTTCTCTGCCCAGATCATTCAGACATCTCACTGTAAGCTGTAAAAGCAGCTCTTACAAAAGTAACTCTTGAGAAATAAGAGCTGGATTCTGTATTTTGGACCAAGTTTGGTTTCCCCATTTCCATCCCAGAGTGGCCGAATGGAAAGTTTCAGATGAACAGACTGACTAAACAAATTTATCTCAGTGAATGACCCACAAACTATACACGTGTCTCTAATTGCTCCTTATGATAAATCCAATCTTAGTGACCAAACAACTGAAAACGTAGGCACAAAATGCTCAATTTCTGTAACAAACTGATTTGCCAATGAAAAACATCCCTGCATTTGCCATTTCAAACTCCACACACAATCCTGAGGCCAGCTATGAGGCCTTTATTTTGCATGTTTGAACCTTTATTTTGCAGGTTTGCTAATCTCGTTCCAGCCCCTGTCATGGGCAGGGACACCTTCCACCACACCAGTTTGCTCCAAGCCCCATCCAACCTGGCCTTGGACACTCCCAGAGATGGAACAAAGAGGATTCTGGAGCTGAGCAGGGTTCAATCTCAGGCAGTGGAATAGTGACAGAAGAGGGTCCTGTGTGTCCTGCCTATTGCCAGACTCACCATCCCCAAGGAATGGGATCATGCCACAGAGGGAAAGGGCAGAGCCACACAGATATCTGTAGCAAGACCTCCCAGAGCAATATGTGAAGATCCAGTTTAGCTCTTGCGTGCCAAAGGAAACCCAGAAAGCTCTTCCAGCAACTGCAAACATCAGCTTTAAGGTGGCAGATGGCCTGAGTGCTGCACAGGGACAGGGAAGGGGAGATCTCATCTGAGCACCAGCAGGAGCTGGAGGGTGAGGATGACCCCAGACAGACAGGGCAGTGGTAGCCCTTCCCAAGGGATTCTCACATCCAAAACTCTATCCAAAAGCCTGATGTAAAAGCTATCTGTGTTAAACAACATACCCCTTTGAATCACTTGAATTTGTGGTCAGCTTGATAATAGAAACACATCATAGTGAGCCTGCAGTCTTAATACTTTAATATGCTGCCAACAGAACTGGACAATCTCTTTAATCTTTGGACCACGTGTGCACAGCACAGATTTTGGTAATATGAAACTCATTTGTAAATATGCAGGCTAACATCTGCATTGCTTTGCTGCTTTTCCCGAGTCTGAAGGCAGAGACTTAATTAATGTTGCTTGCTGTGCCTCCCCCGCCCCCCCCCCAACTGTTCAGGGAGGCCAAGCAGCACATTTTCCTTCTCCATGTACTTGAAGTGCTTGGCATCTGTTTATATTGTTCCAAATGCTGAGATAATCTTCTAGGCTCCCTTCCCAAAGCGCCTGGAAGGAAACAATTGACACATACTCTCAATGCACGGGGCTCCTGGGACATTTCCGACTCACCGGGGGAACCCAGCCTTTCCCATGAGAACCACTGCCTGAGAAACGAAACGTGACACCCAGGCACCACAGGGATCGGGTAACCCAAACCAGTTCTCCCGTACACCCACCCAGCACAGCTCCTGCTGAGGGGCTGCTCCCACGGCCCTCCCTGCTCTCCCCAGCACATCCATTATCCTCTGGGCGCACCTCATTGCACCAGTGTCTATTCCACAAGACTCCAACCCCTCCCAGAAGATGCACATGCAGAGCTGCAGGTCTGCAGACCTGTTCTCTTCTGAGCAACAGAGGGAAGGGGCTTCTTTGGACTTGAACTGACTGTACCTGAAATCTTTGACTTCTGTGGCCACAGACAATGCTTACCATGCCCCAAGTCCACAACAAAATCATTTCATCTGATTATTAATAAAACAAAAAGCAGTCATCATCAGGGAGGTTCTCCTGGAAAAACTCAGTTGAAACACATCTTTTGCTTTACTAAGAGCTACTGAAGAACAGCAGTTCATGATTCAGCACCTGGATTTGGAGTTTGGGCGTAGGAGACTCCCTGAATCAGTTTTACTGATGAAAACCCACTTGTGTATCACCCAGCTGAGGTTCTGTGAAAAGCAGCATTCCCTCTCTGCCTGCAGGAATATCTGCTCATCATCATCATCAAGGCTAGGTTGGACAAGGCTTGGAGCAACCCGGTCTAGTGGCAGGTGTCCCTGCCCATAGCAGAGAGGTGGAATTAGATATCCTTAAGGTCCCTTCCAACCACAACCATTCTGAGAGATCGCGTTATTGTGATCCTCTCCATTTTTAAGCACTAGCTCTTTTTTAAAAAGGGTACTAGGGAATAGCTTTTGCTCAGCAAAACCAAAACTCCTCACTTAGAGAAAGGAGCTGAAAGTTATGGGATCAAAGGATAAAGTCTGCCTGCTGCATCTAAGAAGGAATCCTTTCCACATGACTGGATTCTTGAGACTCAGAGAGTGGTAAGACCAGCTCATAAAAAATCTCACACCAGCACCTAAGGAGAAAACAAGATCAAAATCTAATATTAAAAATGAATAAAGGACTGAAAGTAAGCTGAGCATTAGCAGTTTTTACCCAGCCCTTGTTTTCCCTTCAAAGACTCCTTTGCAAAGAACAGGAAGAGTCACATTAAACCCGATCAGATTGTGACAGGCCCATTTTGGCCACAAAGCCAAAATCTTCCCCACCAGCTCTGGACAAATATTTTAGGCCACCAGAAAAAATGGGCTTTCCTCAGGTTGCCCCAGCCATGTCACTCAGAGGCCTATGGCATGGGATTGGAATGAGAT
>VZTT01022699.1:9092-32953 GCA_013400855.1 Buphagus erythrorhynchus
TATATTTAAAAATGTGTACATTAAGATATCCTCCCAAAAAACATTGGTTGTTTACGTGTTGACTGTCATTTCAAAAAAAGAAGTCACAGTTCTCATCCAGTTTGTTTTACAGTCTAGATCTCAGACATCAACTTTCCGTGGAAGAAAAGTTACCTAAAGATTGTAGATTGTCTAATACCTTTTGCTGGCAATGAATTACATAGACCTCTGATTTAATCTACTTTGGCAATTTCTATGACCCTGTGTTTCTTCTAATCTCTTCAATGTACCTTCATATCAATAGAAATCCTGAGAGTGGTGTCAAGAAAAGCAAATTTGTATTTGTCTAACATAGAAACAATGAAAGGTGAAGGAAAAGTGTTTCTTATTTTAGATGTGTTGATGTGCTGCCCAAAACGGGAACATATTAACAGCATAGTTAATAATCGTCACTTAATTACTCTGCTTTCACAGGTGTTTTTACAGGTGCTTTCACAGCAATCCTTCCAGATATCCTTTCAGATAACCTTCCTTCTTGTAAAAAGCTTTCTCTTGAAAGTAAATATTTAGATAGTTTTCTTTCTCAGAAATCCTACATTGAGTGAAATGACTTTGCTCAATGCCATGAGGGATTAAAAAAAAAAGAACAGAGTCTGATTCATGCTAAGAGAAAAGACTTTGTGCTAAGGGATGAAGTCATGAAAATACTCCAATATAAGTAAAATATGATGAACATAAACAAGAGGAATTTCCTTTGTAATGAGGAAGGGACTCAGCTTTCTCTACCCATACGAGTACAGACCTACTAATATGTAGAGCACAAAATATAGTAGTAAAGGGGGGGAAAGAGATTTTAAGAGGAAATAGTAATCTAAAAACTGCTATTGACAAGTTTTCAAGATTATATTGTGGAGTAAAATTTGGTAGGAGCCTTCAGATTAAAATTTTGAGCTTAATATTTGAGAAAATGGGAAACAATTAAAAAACTAACATAAGTTGTTTTTCAGTCAGAAAAAAAGAAATCAATCTCTCTTCAGTGCATTTTCAACAGAATTTTTCAATCTTCCATGTGATTGTTCCCTCTTTTTCGAATCTTGTAGGTGGTCTGCATATTAGAGTTGTCCCCAAGATGTCTGAAGTCATGCTAAAACAAAATTAATAGTTTGCACCTATAACAATTTTTACTTTCAAAAAGCAGGTAGCCATTGTCACTTAAACCAACTTAAAAAACTGAATATGTTTAGAGCAGAGATGTGTTTTGCTAGCAAAAGAAACAATTATTTAATATTCCCTCAAATGCAATCAAGAAGAGATGATCACGATGATGAGACAATGCTCCTTTATTGCCTACTCCTTTGTGTTTGCAAGTCACCTTGCATGAGTTTGATAAAAGACTGCATGAAATAACTCCTCGACATATACTAGGAAACTAGCAACAGTTTATTTTCATTTTATGAGCATGCTAGCACTCAATTCAGATCCTCTGCTCTATATCTGGGCATACATATTTCTTTCATACTCACTTTTCCACTTACTCTCCTTGCTGGCTCCTGTGCTTCAGCTTATTTCTTTGTATCATAACTTCTCCATGCTTTTTCCAATTTTATTCTATTTTGAGGCTCAGTTCAATGCTGGTTCTCGTTTTCTGAAACAGATTAATTATTTTGATTATGAAATTTCCATGCCCAAAAGTGTGGCTGAGAAAGACACCAGACAGAAATCTCAAGCCTGCCTATTCAAAATCTAGGAGTGTTTGAAGCCACAAAAAGCATCCTCTGCTGTTAGGAAACATCAGGAAATTTTTAGTTGGATCAGCAATTTCTACCTCACCTCTAAGTCCTTCCTTTCTAGTGGACTAGGGGATGTGCCTAAAGAGGCAAGACAGAGAAGGATCCTGTTCAGGTGGTAAAATTATGCATCAATTGGATGAAAGACCCAATAACAACCCATTCATTTAATTGCCTTAAATATGCCAGGATTTCACTCAAAATCATCTGAAGCTTGTGATGCTAAATTATTTTTATTCATAGTGAGTTCAAAGGGAGCTAATGGCTCTCAGCCCCTTCTACAAGTGAACATTAACAAGATGGCCAGGCAGAGATAGGACCAAAGGGAGAAATCCTTATGGACAAGAGGTCTGGCTCCCTGGAGATAAAAGGTTTGTCTCAGGGTTGGCAGCCTGGAAAACAGCTGTTAGGGAAAGCTGAAAACTCCTTTGTCAGCACATTTGGCAACAGGCTGGCTGTGCAACTTGAGGTAGCTTTACCTTCACCAGCAGGTGTCCCAGCTGCTGAGGGCTGCCTTCAGGTCCTTTTGGATCCTGCTGCACAGTGCCTCCAGTTCCCAAAACAGAAGAAAGGACAAAATCAATCCAGCCTCTTATCCCCAACACCACCTTGGACCACTTACTGTGAAAAACCGTATCAGCAGGCAGGTGGGGTACAGATCAGGTCCCTTGTCCTGAGCTGGGCAGTGTGTTTCTTCAGGAGACATCCCTGGTCTGTGCTAGAGCACCATCATCTCATCCCCTTCCACAGCACACAGCACACACCTGCCACAGACCTCCTAGGTGACATCTGGGGCAGTGCTCTGCAGGTTTGTGTGACACAGCATAGGATAGAGACACCAGGTTTCACTCTTGGGTGTCATGAGAGAGAGCAGTTTCACAGGTGTGACATTTTGTGCCAATAAAATTTGGTGTATTAATTTCTCTGATTAATTCAGACTTTTTTTCCTGGTAACTATCTGAAGATAAGGTAATTTTTGTCCTGGCAAACACCAAATCACTTTCTTTTGGTGAACAAAAAACCCTCAGTTACGTATTTTAGATTTTCCATAAGCTGAAATTTTGAAAAATACTTAGAGGCTTAAATCCCCAAATGATCTGTCTTATCACTGCACTGTAAAAGGCAGTTTGAAACTGATTTTCATATATTATTTAAAGCCTTGTAGATTTGTTATTTCCTGATGGCCATTCTAATTTCATGAAATGGTTCTGTGTGCTAGAATTTTCTCAGCAAAGCTGTCTTGAAGATTTAAGTTAAAAATAACAAATATATCATGAAAATAGTAAAAATGTCACAAATTGGTAAAGGAAATTCAGAGAGCTTTTGAATGTTAAAAGCGGTGGGAAGACTGAGGCAGTAAAGCAGAAACATTCTAATTTTCAGAGACTTCAAAAGTGGTTTTCACTGGTTTGGGTTACTGGTAACATCCTTAAATGAGTGCCTTGTCTATCAAGTGTTATTTTTTAAATCTTCCTTAGGTAGACCAGTAAGATGGTCCTTTAAATCCCTACACAGCCTCTTTTTGTAAGGAATCTAATAAGAAACATCACAGTTATAGTCCATATTTCCATGACTGCAGTTGCTTTTCTGTTAATGAAGAATCTTGGAGTCCTTGAAGGATAGTGTGGAAGTGGAGAGGTTCCCCTTGGCCTTGCAGCAGCACAGCACTGGGTGGGAGGACTCCCACGCTTCCCTGCTGCACCAGGGCACTCCCTGACCATGACGAGTGGCACACTGCATGAAACAAAGCAGACAACCACAGCTACAGGTTGCTCTGCCCAGTGATGTTTTTTGTCTGAGATTCTGGCCCAGTATACAGGGGATTTGTTTCATGGAAAGTCCCATGCTAGAGTCTTTATAGGAGATAGGCTTGCCTTGTGTGAATGAAAATAATATGGCCTCCCTTTATAAGCAGGGCCAGGGAAGGAATCCAGAAATCATGTTGCCTAATGTACTTCAACCTCAAGGTTAAAAAAAAATTTAAAAATTAAGAAAATAAAAATGCACAAAAACTTTAAATTGATGGAAGACAAGTGAAAGGCAGTACCTCTCAGGCCGCTGTTGGCCACAAGTGTCAACGTCTTGGAAAAACAGAGGTGCAACCAGTGCTGCTGCAATCCCCTCTGCCACCAGAGAAGTGCAGCCAAGGGCTCCCTGCAGGGATCTGGAGTAGCCAATGATGCAAAGGGGAGCTTCCCAGCATGAGTCCCTGCAGCTGCTCACTATGCCAGTGCTCTTCCTTCCTTCTAAGGCTTTCTTTCCTGTCCATATATAGAAGAAATGCAGATGTCTGCTGTGAGGGGGTGGAAGGCACTGTGGAATAGCTGCTTTCCAAAGCTACAGAAGTTAAGGCAACTGCAATAATGCATTTGACTCATCCTGTACTTGGCATTGAGTCAGCATCTTAGAGCAAAGGAGGGATTGCATGCTGCAAGGTCACACACAACTAGTGACAATCAGCCTTACAGGAATAAGAAGCAAGAGCAGCTTATTTCAGTCACTTTAGTAAAATTGTTATAGAAAAATGTTTACCCAGGACTAAAGGGATTCTAAACACTGATCCATAACCAAATTGATGTCATGCAGCAGGACAAGGCTGAAAGCTGGCATGTGCCCCTCCACACTGTGCCTGACTCATGCTCTCACTGACATGACTTGCTTGAATGAAACCATCAGTGCTGTCCTGTGGATGCCATCCAGGGCTTCACCAGACAGATCCATACTGGGGCTAATATCAGATGATATCAGCTGCCTGTGTGTTAATGTAGGAGAGAAAGGGATCTCTCACTGTTTGCTGCCAGCATGCTACTCTCAGTCTTGCCTTGGTGAGGATATTGTGGTGTGGATGGGAGAAGTCTTATGGCTTTCCTCCTTAATTCCTCCCAACCCTGCTGTGGAAGTGGACATTAGCTAGGCAAGAGTCAGATAGGGGCAGCCCATTCCCACTATGGACTGAATGGAAAGCAAGGACACGAATTTTGTTTGCACACACCTTGACTTTCTATAAACTAGTTGTTGATTTTCTTAATTTATAGCTCTTAGATTTTTTCTCTGAGACTGAGTTTACTTTTTCTTGAAAACTGGTCTCCCTCTTCAGCTATTACCTGGGGGCTTGGGGACAAGGTGGAATTATAAAATTGCCATTAAAGAAAGATTACTATGCCTTTGGTTCCTTTTTTGCTCATATCCATACCTGAACATTTATTTCTCTTGTTGCCATTCATTGGAAGAATTTTTACAAGGCCTGCCACTAATGAGGAATTTCATATATTAACTCCCAAGCTGATGTAGTAGCACACAACAGACATCCAGCTTAGTTTTATGCAAGGCAACTTGAGTTCCAGAGAACAATTTCACCAGCCTACAGGGAGAATCAGGCACTCAACATATTTAGAGTTTGCTGGAAATTTTTCAACTGAAAAGATTTTCAATATAAACCAGGAGCATTATTGATGAAAATGTGATTATCAGCTACATTATGAACTGCCTCTTGATATGATTGTTTATTTGGTTTTGCTGGTACCTATCCAGCTGGCTAGAGAAAAATAATTGTCTTCCAGGTTTTCTTTCTACATTTTTTTAGTCAGTCTTCTTATGGAAAATGTTGAGAGGGAAAATGGCAACAGTGTGAAACAAAGCAGCATTTTTCAAAATACTGTTTGTTTAGAAAAAATGTCCATTTCTCACTCCTTGAAATCTTAACAGCTCTAATTCTCATGTATACATAAAAGGGAGAGAAGAATTGTTCCACTAACTTGTCCCCTTAAGCAGAAATCTTGCCCATATGTCTTGCCTGCCCGTGGCTGCTAACTATTTTTCATCATACTTTGCCCATTTACATCCTTTCTCCACCCCTTCCATAGCCCCATGCCATTTGCAGAACACTTGCAGGTGCTGTTTTTCCCTGGCATTCCCTGGGCTGCTCCTGCACCGGGGTGACTGTTTAATGCAGCATGTTGGCAGAGCTCCATGTGGAGCAGTCGCCAAGATTTCCCCTCTCTCCACCTTGGTCTATGAATGAGTGCAAAATAAACTCAGCAGAAAGAAATTTGCATTCAGGCTTACATGGTCTGAGCACAGAGTTTTGATGGACTGACTAAACTTATCAGAAGTTTTCACTTTTCTTTCAGTCACGGTGAGAAGGATTGTCACATCTTCAGTTTACTCTGTATAAGAGAAGATCTGCACATAGTTAATGAAAGTCACAGGAGCAGCTCAACTGTGCTGTTAGGTCCAGAGCATGAGAGATCATATATCACTGTAACCTACCTAACCTTCCCTGTACTAAATGACAAACTACTGCAAATAGCCTTTGGGTCAGGTCTCACATTCACTAAAATACTTGTCCTTCAGCTGAGGACTCTGTTGAACTCATATATCACACAGCATCTTAAATCACACAGACTTGCATAAATGCTAAATACTAATTAAGATTGAAAAAATTGCTGAAAGATAAAGTCAATGAAACAGGTCAAATTAAGGCTTAGTTATATTTAGAATTTATCTTTTTAGATGACCTCAGAAAGATAGAAGACTGCAATTTTCTATGTATTTATTAAGTTGTTACTGTACTTCATGCTGCAACTCATATCACCCTCATAAGCCATTCAGACTACAGCTCATGCTCAGCCAGAAAAGGATTTCCAGTTGGACGCTTCAAGAGGCAGGATGTGGCAGCCTTGTTGAGCTCACAGGGACTTGGCTGGTACTAAGAACCTTTTTAACTTGTCTTTACACAGGACATGTCCACTGATTAATGGATCCTAACAAGCAGTTCTCAAAAGGTTTTATTTGAAAGATTTTATTTCACAGAGCATTATTTGTTGGGGAAATATTATTTGAAACCTTTCAAGGACTGATCTAAAAACACATTTTGAAATAAAACAGGAACTATAAATGTTGGCTTTGTGCAGCCATACAATGTAGTAATCGTGAATTTTAAGCACTTCTCCATGCATGCTAAATGCTTTCTGAGCAGTGTTTCTGCCCTGAGGAAGGAGCATGTTAAAAAGAAACAGCTAAATAGTCAGCAGACACTGAAGAAAGGGAAAACAACAGACAATTTATATATCAAATCAGTCAATTCCTTGAAAGTACCATAGCAGCAATGTTGGGATTTTTTATGTGACAGAAGGCAGGAAGGTAGCAGATATGCTCAGGGAGGTCAGTCAGTGAATATAGAGCTTTTAGGTGATGGAGAAGCTGACAAACTGGCTGATTTGATGTGAATTGAATTGCACTGAGGTTTTCAGAACTGAGTAGCACAACTTCATGTAGGGCACACAGTATAAATAATGAAAAAGAGAAGGAGACATCGTACTGAGTCATATGTTTTGAGATAAGATATGAGTTGTTGCAGGGACATGCAGGACCTATTCTGAGCACAGCTGCAGAGGAGAGGACTCAGAAGAGAGAGGTGACAAGGGAGGAGGTGCAGTGCAGGAGATCAGGAGGAGTCACACACACGTGACAGGCACTTGTCTTCTGCATTTCAAAACATGACGTTAGCACAGTAGCTATATTTGATAATACCAGTACAAACAAGTTTTATCCAGCCCTCTCTCCATTCCTAGAAATCAAACACTAAGGGTGGCATAGCAATACCTCGATTTACAATCTGTCATTTTCCCTTTTGCACCTGGGCTGCTGCGTGTGTGTTGTTACTGCTGGCCTCTCACTCAGCAGCCTCAGATGCAGAGGTGTGATCCCCTTCAGCAGCTGAGCTATGGCCTGTGCTCTGCTGCCTGCAGCTCTGGGTTAGTCCCCAGAAAACTGTTAGCAGCTGCTGGAACTTAAAGAAGGTCCAAAGCTGCTTAGAATTACACCCCAGCTGTGATTAATGTAGGAATGTAGTGGGAACTGAGCTTCTGTGAGAACTGCATGCCAATGTTGTGCACGACAAGGAAGGAAAGAGCCCAGCATATTTGTTTTAAAAGTCACACTATATCTGCAGATTTTAAAATGAACATTTAAAAGGAATTCAGACAAAATTGTGATTGTTAGGTGTTTGATACATCTTCTGATTAGCCTTTGTTGGAATGATCTGTGCTGCAGAATAATTATCTATACACAATTCCCTGCATTAGCATTATAACCTAATCACATCTCTATAGCTTTCTGTATGACTTTTTAAATTGGTTCTGTAATAGCCTCAGTGTAAAAAACAGTAACCTGAAGTGATTAGTCATCCATTATTTCCCCTGTCCCTGACTCAAAAGAAAGGAGATGAGCTAATCAAATCCATACCACTACACAGTCTTTTTCAGAAGTAGACAGAAGTACCAGAAGCTGCTTTTAGGGGGTAGAAAATAATTTCAGTTCTTTCCCTAATGACTGCACAAAGTTTTATGTGGAGTTCTTACAATATCTTCCTTGAAACCACTCAGCTTATTTGCATCAGAGAATTCTTGTAATTGTGTGTAAGTCAAAGACTTGTAAAACAAAAAGGAGAAGTATATTCCTTTTGTGTCCAACCCTATCTTATTGACAGAAAAATTTTCACTAGATTAATAATACTAAACAGCAAAATACAATTCCAATCAAACCATACATATGAAAGTACCATATGTAGAAGTTATAACTTGCAGCTAACTATTCTGGTTTACAGTCTGGAGTGATATTAACTGGCATTGTCTTATAAATCTTAAAAGCATAAGGGCTAAGCAGCTAGTTTTGCATCTTGAAAAAAAGAGGTTGTATGTAAAGTGTATTATTTAATATTCTTAATTTAATATAAAATTCTATACATATATATATAAAATATGTAGTTAAATACCANAAAGTGAACTAAAATATAGGTATACTATACAGCCTTATGACAATACTTCATCTTATATATGATTTCTGTATATTGTGACAATATAGTTTTTTGTTAAGCATTATTTAAAGGCTTAAATAAATGCACATGTGACTGCTATTAGAAGAACACAAGCCCTGTGAAGAAAGGCTGAGGGAGCTGGGGTTGTTTAGCCTGGAGAAAAGGAGACTCAGAGGTGACATCACTCTCTACAACTTCCTGAAAGGTGGTTGTGGTCAGCTGGGGGTTGGTCTCTTTCACCAGGCGGAAACTGAGAGAATGAGAGGACACACTCTCAAGCTGTGCCAAGGGAAATACAGGTTGGATATTAGGAAGAAGCTTTTCATGGAAAGGATAATAGAGTACTGGAATGGTCTTCCCAGGGAGGTGGTGGAGTCACCATCCCTGGCTGTGTTTAACAAAAGACTGGATGTGGCACTTGGTGCCATGGTTTAGTTGAGGTGTTAGGGCATGGGTTGGACTCGATCTTGGAGGTCTCTTCCAACCCAGTGATTCTGTGATTCTGTGAAGATAATATTGTTAAATATATAGATGTCATTATTTAATTTAGTAGTGCATATGTAGCCAATGCACTCAATGCAACACATCTGTTCATGTTAATCACTGTACATAGCTAGAGAAAACCCCTAACTTGAACAGTTTGAATCTAATTAGACGAAATGAATAAAGAACATATTTTAAGACATGGAGCTGGGGCACAGATATTCTTAAACACTTTGCTGTCAGCAAATAGTCATTAGGCGAAAGGGAAACTTGCTTGGACATTCTGAGTCTTAATGAAGTATCCTAAATTCAGTGACCATCCTTCTCTGGCGAATGTCTATCCTATTCTGTTATTCCCCTTTTTATCTTATTTTATCCTGCTCTGTACTTCTTTTATTTTTCCAGCCAGGGTATATAATGGTCAAAGATTAATAATAATAGTCAATCAGAGGTTCCAGAGAATAGAACTTGCATAAGCATGCTGATGATGTCAGGTGCTATTACCAATTTATTTACTTAAAACTGCAGATCTGGCAGCAGAAACTAAGAGGGAACTTGTATTTCACTGAGTCATCCTCAAAAGATATAACAACAAGCCCAGAGCATCAAGCTGACTGATGTTACACAGAGGCTAAAGTGCTCTTGCTCAGCATTGTCATGACCCCAGTGCTCTGAAGGTGTATATTTTATGGGATGCCTTCCAATGATCTGCTCTATCTCCCATCCTGCAGCCTCTCAGACATGCACTGGAGAGGTAACCTTGTGCACCAGCACCAAGGAAGATTTAAAGCACCACTGCAAGCCTTTCACAGTCCTACACAGGTCAATAGCAGCCTTCTGACACTGGATTTGCTTGGACTCAGCATGGTCAGCCAGAATATCTCGTCAGGTGACAAAAACCATGATTTGCTAAAAAATATTGAAAAAAAATTGGCTTTCTATCAGATTTGAGCTTATGTTTTGGACAACACATCAATGCTGTTTGCAAGCTGTGCTCCATGGCCATTAAAGCTGGTCAATTGGCTGCTGATACATTGACTAGGGTGGGGTTTTTTTTCATTCTGTTTCTCCTCTTTAATCACATGGATCTAGGAAATTAGGATTTATAAAAGAAATTAGTCACTGAATATGCACTGTAAAAAGATTAAGGTGGGATAGAGAGAGAAAAATCAGCTCTTACTGAGACAAACAGCAATTTTATGCTTGTACGGCCAGCAGGTGTAATTCAAATGGAGCTGAAACTTGAAGAATATTTTTTATGCTAGATTTTGGTGATAAGGACCTTATTTCCTATCTATGTTTTATCCAAATACTCTGTTCCACACAAATGGTCACAGTTCTACCAGCGCAGAACAAGGTTTCCTTTTCCTGTAATTAAAACATCTCTTTTTTCTCTCTTGTCTGCACATCAATTGTCATTTCAAGTAGTGACATCAGGCATTTTTGGAAGGTAGAGCCTACAGCTTGTAAATTTTTTACTGTGATTTAGATTTTCAATTAGTGTAAGCACATGTATCAGGAAGTACAGGGCAAAACAATTCTTAGGGGAGAACAGAAGAGAAAAGGTAAGCAGTGAGTATGTCATGACTGACAGGAGAATAAAAAATACCTGTCTTTTAATTGTGTTAGCAGAAGCTAACTCTGTGACTTTATTTTCTAATTATATATATGTATATTTATTTATTTTAAATGGTTTATCATTTTAAATGACATGAGAGATTAAGGGGAAAATAGCGCATGTTGAAATATTTAAGCAGGAATAGGTAACAGGAATAAGGTATCTCCAGAATTTAATAGAAGCAGATATAATTTTTCAAGCAAATATTTTTGAGGTATATACAAACTTTTCTTTATATACGTGTGTATATATGTACATATATGATGTCCTCTGTGACTTCCCTACTTTTCACAGAGAAAAATCTGGGAATTTGATGCCTTACAAATCCTTATATCACCCTCCCACCACGCACTAATTTATCACAACATTTTTCCTAGAAAATGGCTGTCTTCCAAAAATTCAAAGCTATGGGCTACATTCTGCCTGTGTATTTCAGTTTCCTTTAAGGTGGGCTGCAAGGCAAGCACAACCTGGGATTCACTGAGATCCTAGCAATAGCAGGATGGAGGGATTAGTTCCTTTCATGGAGAGTGACTGCACCTTAAAGAAAGGACAGTAGAAACTGGACACCTGATTTCTTCAGAGCAAACTTCCAAATTCTGACTCAGCTTGGTGGGAAAACAGAAATTTCAGGCACTGTTGTAGAAAAATAGCATGGTAAGCCTACTTGGAGGAGTTGCTGTCCTTGTGACAGGTAAAAGAAAGGAGCACCCTTGTGCACCAGGGGCAAAACAAAATAGGAAAGCAGAGAGCACAGGGTGCTGCTGGTGGAGCTGCTTTTGCTGCCTCCAATACCCACACTCTGCTTGAGAGAAAGGGAGATTCCTGCTATGGCAGTGGTGGCAATGCTGTGGCCCTGCAGCTGGAGCGCATCTGGGCACCCATGCAACCAGCCCTCACCCAGCAGCCCATGCAGCAGCTTGTCCTGACAGCCCCACACCCCCCAGTCCCTTCCCCCTATCTCTGGTAGTCTGCTAACTTCAGCATGATAAGATCAGTTTGCAAGGTTTAGTCAATGTGGAGGGAATGATCCCTCGCTTATACCATTCTACTGACAAGGATCATATCTTGTTAAGACAAGAGAAAATGCCCTTCAGTTGTGCCAGGGGAGGTTTAGATTGGATGTAATGGAAAATCCTTCATGGGAAGGGCTGTCGAGCATTGGAACAGGCTTTCCAGAGAACTGGCAGAGTCAGTATCTAAAAGATGTGTAGAGGTGGCACTTAGGGACATGGCTTAGGGCTGGACTTGGCAGTGCTTCACTGGCAGCTGGACTCCTTGATCTTAAGTCTCTTCCAACATAAGTTGTTCAATAACTCTGTGATTCCTCGATTCTATATTTTCCACAACAATGCTACATTCACACAACTCTGTAAATAGCTCATCATAATATTGATGACAAAAAAAATTTTGCCTGAAATGATCAGTAGCTGCATGAACAGTGACAATGGCAGATACAACAGAAATTGTACAAGAACTAGTGTATATCTAGTAAAACAACTGTTTTACATGCATCTTACTTTAAAAAAATATCCATCTCTGGATTGAGACAGCAGCAAGAATTGAACAACAACAGGTGATTCTTACACAAATGCACCTTTCTCTGGAACAGCTGGGAAAATCTCCTGATTAGAGATTTTTGAAACTAAATTGGACTCTTCATCAAAAAGTGATAGGAGAAAGCCTACATGGAAAAAACACAAGGTAAAACATCACTTTAATCTTTCCCTCCTAGGGTATGACTCAATTGAATTACAATTATGCTGGACTTTTGCAAATCTATTTCCTAAAGGAATGTATTTGATGGTCCTCAACAATTTTGTTCCTAGGCCAGCTAAAGACAGGAGAAATTTCATTTTTGTTTTTTTTTCAAAAGGATCTGTTTGATGCATATTTATGTTTATATGATGAATATAAGTGTCTGATGCCCATACACCAAGCAACCATCTGTGTAAAAGTTAGTGTCAGGCAACACAATATGAATCTTTCACTAAATAAATTTCAAAAAGTGATAAAAGAGTTGTAGTACCTGGTAATCTTTATGTAACCTCTTCAGGCAAGAAATGAGTGGAGATTTTCATGCAGAGCCCATTTCTTTTTCTTACTTCCACCTGTCCCATCCCCTAGACAATCTGATCTCAGTATAGGTCCAAGGTGTTCAGCTCATTTTAAATCCCCTCTCAGGATCACAAGTACCAAGGGCTGCATCCACACCAGTCAGTCAGTGCCAGAATAGAGGCTAAAACACTCTCCTGTGGTTGTTCACTAACACAGAGCATTCTCCCTGACCTGCACTTGGGTTCATGCCACCTAGAACTCCCTAAATCAATGTTCCAACACTGTTCAGGAGGTTGTAAGTAAAATATCTGTGGTCACCCTGTTTTAAAGGGTATTTAGCCTTCAGGTTGCAAACCCCTTTTAAGGCCAGAGAACAGGCTATGGACTTCTTAATTTATCAGTCCCAATGAGGTGTTGGATACTGCAATAGCAATAGCACTTCATGACTTTAACACCTCTTGGCACCACGTGCATTCTGCCTTGTAGTGTTACCACATGGTGGAATATCAACCTTTAGCATGAAGAAATTGTGCCTCCAGTGACACACGTGGCTGTGTGTGTGACTGCAATGGATATATACTGGAGAAATGCTTATGTAAAACAAGCAAGCATGTGCACCTTTCAGTGGAAAATCCATCTCTCTTAAATTTTATCTCCAGAGGACTATTTAAAATGGTTTTTAGCAGCATAAAGATGCAATGTTGTGCTCCGTAATTCTTAGTACTCTTTGTGGCAGGAAAATTGTTCTCCTAATCTCATACTCCTGAGAAGCATAAAGGAAATAAAGTTATTGATATTAGTTCCTGGACTCTGAAGAGATGCCATTGCAATTTTGTCACTATTCTACAGAGACTTGTTCATCAGCTTTAGACTTTTAATTGTTGCCAGCCAATACAGAATTCAGTTAATTGCACCTTTTAAAAACTCTCTGCATAAAAGTAGGTTTAAATATTACCCCAATATGTTTCCCTTATAGATGTTTACATTGCTGGGTATGTATGCTGGGATGTTTGTTATCCTTATTTTGCTTTGTAAGTTTTACTTGAGATCAAAGGACTTAGATATCACAGCAGACACAGGTTGTGCAACATTCATCGGTACCTTTGCATGTCCTTACCTATTTATGTCCCTGCCTGTAACACTCATGTAGCCCTGCTTGCCACTGTGTTTCTGGGCCAGGATTATAAATGTAAATAGGCAGACACTTGCACACTGCTGCTGTGCCAGCCTGGCCAGGGAGGAACAAATGGCAGACACCAGTGATGAGAACTGGACACCCACACCAACAAAACTGTCAAATGTCCAATGTTGCCTAAAGTGCACATGGCTTCACACAAAGCCTTCCATTTTCTAACACCAATATAACACAAAATTTGAAAGATGAGATTTGTCTAATGAAGGTAACGAATGGAAAAGAGGACATTCCTCAAATACTTTTCTTCTAGCTGTATCTTGATTGTCCTTGCATTCTATGGTCTCAGGTTTAGAGTTGTTGCAGTTCTGAACTTCAGACAAAGCCAAAGCAGAGAACGAGACATGAGCAGGATTTTGTCCTGAGTTCTTGATGTTCCTGCTGAGGCTAGAGTTTCTCAGCCCTGTGGGGGTTTCACTTCAATCCACATCTACATTTGTGCTGGAATTAGTCTGGTTGAGGCAGGGGAATGCTTTTTCAGTTGCAGTTCACCATTAATGAATACAAAACCTGATCTGATTAATAACTAGTGTGTTGCAAGCCCCAACCGACTCAGGAATAAATGATTAGCCAATGGATCTTGCTGTCAAAAGAAATGATTGAAGATATAAACTGAATAGGATTAAATTTGACACCAGAATTTTAAATAATGAAAGCAGAAAAGTACCATATCCTGAGAACAACCCAATCACTGACTGAGAGGGTCAGGAACAAATTTCCCCATTAAGCAAGTTCATCAACAAATGAACGTTTTGATTATATTTCACCATGTTGTTTCTTACTCATTTTGTGCCATTCAGTTCCAGGGAGAGGGAGAAGTAGGGAGAATGAAAGAGCCAGCATACTTTGGTCTCCCATGGAAACTGCTAGGAAAAACTTGCTCAGATTATCTCAGTATAAGGGAAAAGAACAGTCCTGAGAAAAGCGGTCTGACCCTGTGTGCCCAGAGGCAGCAGAGTTAGCACTGGGTCAGGCACACCTTATGAAGGGACAATGGCATCAGGGAGAAGGATGCCCCAAGGGCAGGTTTTATTGGGCACTTTGGATGCTGGTCCAAACTTGGGCTGAACTTTCCAACCTGCCCAGAGCACAGCTCTAGCCTGATCACAGAAAGAAAGCCACTACCTAGGCAAGCTGTCAGCTTGGCCTAGTTATTAGTTCCTAATGGCAATTTCTGGGATTTTTAACAATGTAATTTTGATAATCCTAATTCATGGGAACCTGCAGAGATCTGTTGCTTAACAGTTATGAAACTTTTCTGCATGTAAACAGGTGTAAAAAAAACCTCAGAAATCCAACTGATGACTTTTCTTTTTCTTTCGGTGTCACAGCAGCCTTTACCCTCTGATTTCAGAAAATTTTATATGAAAAAACAGGACAATTTATAGTGGAGTATCATATTGGAAATCAGCCTAAGCATGGTATTGGGTCTGTTCTTTTGCAAATATTGGACCAAATACCTTGTGCCAAATGTTTTACATCAATTCACAACCCATTCAAAGAGTTGTGCCATGCACAGAAATCATTTGCCTCCATGAATGATCATAAGGTGTTAAAAAAATTTGATACTTAAATCCTGGAAGTAAATCCTACAATTGCATCCCCAAAAGAGAATTATCTTTTGCAGATTGCATGCCAAGCTTTTTCTGAGTTATTACCACAGATGGTGAAAAATTCCCATGGCCTTATAACCATGTTCTTTTTCTTTCTAAATGGAGTCCTTTGTGAAATATCAGCATGATTGCATATGTTTGAACTCTGACTGTCCACTTAAACGTATGTTGCGCTTCAGTGGTGTGGTCTCCAGGAGGGATTGCTAGGCTCTGTTGAAGGAGGGTTAGAACAATTTCTTTTCACCCCAAGGCCACAGAAACCCTGCCTAGCCTTATCTCTGCTAGACTATACCACTAAACTGGAACAGTCAGAGCTGAGTCACAGTCTGTCATGCTGTTTTTAATCCAACAGAGATGTAAGATTCACAAAAGCAAGTCTAGTTTCTCTCTATCTTCTCCACCCAGCTCCATGTATCCATCACTTCCCTCAGCTCTCCCCAGTGATTTTTCAGCTGCAGAGTGATGGATTTTCTCACAGATCTAGTGGAAAATGAGGTATGGTTGGCTCTGTGATCTCTTGGCCATTGGGCTGATGGATGAACTCAGACAAGATGCTTCAACTCCATCTCCCTTCCACCTGTGCCTTTATGCAATGGGGAAATGATAAAGGTAAGGTCCTCTATCCTTGTGAAAGATCTTCTGTGGTTGTTCAGTAATTAGGATGAGCCTATTTAATTGACAGGAAAATCAGATCTAAGGTTATTCAAGTGACCTTTCCTCTTAGACCTCAGATTTTCTTTTGATCATATCAACTGCTATATAGTTCCCATTTTTACTTGGTGTAGTAGGTATTCAAAATAAATTTTGAAAGTACATAGTATCAGAGACCTACAAAAGAAATCAGGAGCTGCAAGTGTTCTTATGGTAGGTGTGAAATTTTGTATCTGCTACAAGTTTGGGGGTGAAGGTACTGCTCACATTTTGCAGCTAAGTAGCCAACGAATTTTAGACAAGATGTAGGGGGGCAGCTGGGCAGCCTGCCTGCAGCTTTTCTGGTGTGCACACTGTTTGTCATCTGATAGGGACAGAGCTGACTTCCCAGCAGTCCTGCCCTCATCCTTCACCCTCCTGCTGCTCCATGGGGCTGGCTGCTGTGGCTGTGCACCGCCTACATCCATAGCTTCTGGGCCACAGCCCATCACACCATACAGGGTCATTTACCTCAGTTCCCACTGGTGGAGCAGTATAGATCAGCTGGAGCATGCTTGTGGACTTGGCATTTAATGGGCTTTCTGGTGAGTAGTGAAACAAGCCTTATGTATCTGGTACTGGTACATGGAGTACGAACCGTAATGAAATGGATCTGTTCCACAAGAAATACAATTTCATGCTTCCTAATTGAGTAATTAATTTAGTTTTGCCTACTATTTCACAAATGTCAGGGGATAAAGTTGAGAACAAGTGGTTGCTGTACTTGCATCAGGAACTGAGGGCTAAAGAGCTGTGCAAAACTGGTAGTACAGATTTCCAGATTAATGTTTGAATGGATTTGAATAGAGAGTTAATTTTACTTTTTCATTTACTGATTTGATTTGAATCCTCTCCCAACAGAATTGGAATACAGATTGAAAGTCTTGTCTATTTTGACTGATCTCTCTGAGTGTCCTTGAAAGTCCTTCTTTATTCTGACTTAGTACTCTTTTCCACTGGGAAACACATACTGTCCTGTAACTCTAAACTAGTAAGAGACAAGTGTCAAGAAAACTTGGATGTTTAAATCAAAATTGATTTTGCACGACTAAGACGACAGCTATTTCATACAGGTATGGGCCAGTGTATGGAAATTTTGAAAAATTAATAATCAGCAAAACCTGTCTAAAATATTCTCAGTGTGTTTCATCTAAATTATACTAATTTTATCCTCTGAAAACAGTCTTGAATAGACTAGTTCAGTCATGGAAAAGAAATCAATGTTTTTGCTTAATAAAGTGATAGCAAACATGTTTAGTATGAGCATGTACTCATTTGCTATACAGTATTTTAATATTACATGTATCTATGTGTGTAAAAAATTAGAGATCTATACCAAAAAAGCCCAGAGAAGAGGAGACAACATTTTTCTTGGTGTTGCATCAGTTCCACACTACTGAGGAATCCATTTTATTTAGAGAGAATCCCCATGAAAGCAATGAAGGCAGTCAACGAGATGCTTTACACAAGGGGGAAGACTGATCATGCGTGTCTAAAATGTGCCATAGAAAAAACATGATTACCCATTTTATGGCATGTTGGACTTCACACAGAGTCTGCTTCTGGCAAAGAACATTTCTAAGGAATCACATCCAATAAATGAATCCTCCAGGCTCTTGTTTTCAATGTTGTGTGCGCTTCTTTGGTGTGAAAGGCTTCTGTGGAGGCTTCATGAACTAAAAATTCTCTGAGGTGGTGTGCTGAGACTCTAGGAAACAAAACTGATAATGCTGTACCTCCTGGGCATCTGTATTCCCTCTCTTCTATATTCAAAAATCAATATGTGGTGATGTGGTTTTAGAAGGCCCACTGTATCAAGTGGCTAATAAAATGGCATTAATAGTGCCTTAGGCAAATTGGTATTTGCTAAGCATATGGATAGTATTATTAGCATAACATATGCCTGGCATCTGAGTAACAGTCATCAGTATATCTGAGGCAGAAGGTGTCTATTTCATGGGTCAGTTCTCTGGTGAAATATATAGACAGTTAAACTGAAACTAAATAATTGCTGAACCCAGTGCAATTGGGAGAAACTACTTGCTCCCTACACCTTCCACGTAACCCTGAGATTAAAGGAAAAGCTGCAGTTAGCTGAGGGGGCCTACTGAACAAAAGGTGATGAGGGTGCCTTCATCACACAAATAAAAACATGCAGCAGCATGGCACCTGTGATGTGGTAAAGTGCCCAATATGTGTGTGTCAGTGGCTCCACAGCCTGTGTTCTGTGTGTTTTGAAACTAAATCTTTCTTCCTCCTATTGACTTCTTGCCCTCTGGTACATTGAGTTGGCTGCTTGAGATGCTTTCACTAAGTACAAAGTCAATTGACTGTAAGTAGTGATGAAGAAAATGTTGTGTGATTAATATTACAGTTCAAGCTCCTCTGATCAGTCACAGAAAGAGCAGTCAAATAAACTCAACTTCATTTCAGAGAATCACACACTGTTAATGGTAGAGAGTCTGCCTGGAGCCCAAAGGGGAAAAACAAGCCACTTGAGGCAAATCTCTCTTCTTTTACATAGAACAAACTAGTTGAGCAGTGTTAAAAGCTGCTTATTGATTTGTGCCCAGTCTGAAAGCCATGCAGTGATGTAAATGAAAATGTGTCAAGAGTCAATATTGATTTTTTTTTCTTCTTCTTCTTCTTTTTTTTTAAAGCAAGGCCACCCCACTTGGGAAATGCTGTTAGCTATATCACTAGTCTTGTCAGTAAGTGAAGTAATATCCTTTTCCACAAGACTACGTATGTCCAGACTTCAAATTTGCTTCTTTTACTGAGGTAATATGGACAGCATGCTGAGAGCAGCTATGTTGACAAAAGTTGGTTTTTAGAGAAAATTGTTAGGTGAAGAAAAATAAATGACAGAGAAGAAATCAAATCTTAAATAAGATAAATTTACTGGGCTGAACTTGCAGTCTAATACTTGCACACTAGACCGTTTTTGTTTTTTTTTTTTTAATCTTTCCTTGCAATAGATTTGTGTAGCAATATAAATTATACTCAGCAAGAGCCAAGGACACGGAAAGGGTAGAAAGGGTAGAAATGGAATCCTGTTGTCCCTAGAGGGATGTGGATTCAGCTGGAGGGAACCTGGCAAGAGTTTCCCTTCAGAAAGAGTGCATTTGCAGATAGAAAACCAACAGAGTCTCTCTTTCAAGAGAAGGCTAGCAGAAGAGAAATGGGTGATCTCTGAAGGGTAATCCAAATACATTATTTGTTGACTTCACATTGTGCTTAGTGAGGAATATGCAAAGAAGTTTAAGAAAATACAGCCAGCAGTTGCCTATGTTTTCTCCCCTGAAGAATCAGATGCAAACTGTAATAACTGCTGTGCTCAAAATCAATGCTGTAGCTTCTTCTATTAGATTAAAAACTGCAACCAGCCTCTTTTAAGTAAAATTTCTACCTTGTTAACTCTTAGCAAGTAATATTCTTCCAAGTCTTTGACAAAAGCTCCTTCTCTGTAGCCAAGATAATATTTTTTCAATCTGTGCCACAGAATCTGGCAACTAATTGCTTACACCTCAATTAGAGGTGACAAGAGGATGTGGCAGACAGCCCATTACAGCTCTGATCTTCTAAGAATGAACAGCTATCCACAAGGGAGGGTCATATTTAGTGTGGAGTCAGGCTTGTGAGACTTTTTTTTATTTTATTGGCACTTTTAAGGGTTTTGGATACTTCCACGGCTCCTAGCTTTTCTTCCTGGGCAGAAGATGCTTCGTTTATGGCAGTGGCTCTCTTCTCTTCATTCATTCATCTCTCCTTGCCTCTTTCCATGAAAGATAAACATTTCTCCTGTCTCTATATCTATTCACAAGAAATCACCACCTCAACTATAGTCTTCCTGGGGTGACAAAAGAGCTATTTCAAACTAAAAATAAACAATCAGAGAAATTAAATTCTAACTTGGAGAAGAAACTAGATTAAATATCACAGTGGAAAAATGGCAGTCTTCCAGCTACTGGCAGAAAAAGGTGCCCCAAACTAACTGGTGGCAAATCAAAAGTGCAACTCCAAACATATTAAGTGTGTGGAAATGCTCCTATCAATTTCATGTTTTTGAGGTTCAGCTGATTAAAATAGAAGCTCATTTTTAAGACTCCAGAAAATTGAATTTGGGTTTCTATCAAAGGCTGCAACTGTTATAAATGTTATAAATGGATGGCTGGGCTGATGAACTGAAAGTTGTTCAGTGAGAGATGTACACATGGCTCACATTTTATTTTTCATCATCTCAGACAGGTTTTTGAGCCTTTTATTTGCTTTTTCCATTTTTTATTATTAACATTTTGTTGCCAAACAGAATGAGGACCCATAATTTAGTAATTTTTTTGTTTGTTTTTCTTAAGAAACACGAGGGTAATAACATCCTCTGTATAAACTAGACGTAATTTGTCACAAATCTGGAAAATAAGGCAATACTGATGTTGTCCAAGCATGCTGCCTTCTTTGTCAGGCAGCTTGCTTTCAATTTTATGTTATAACCATTCAGATTTATAATTAAAAAAATTCAGGCAAAGGGAGACAGAATAAGACATAAAACTATTCCACTGCTCTGCTATGTTCTGTACATAATGTGCAGAGATAGTCACTCAGTGGAATTCCATAATAGAAGAAACTAAAAAGAAATATGAAAGGCAAAAGACTTACAAAATGGATTCATTTTATCAATCTGTTTTTAAAATGTATGAATGGGAGTGATCTGACATTAACTACTATGCAAACGTTTTACTTGTGTGACAATAATGTTCTCTGTGAAAATAATTTTTTTTTGTCGACACCACAATTTCCAGTGCTGTCTCACACTTTTCTATTCTGGGCACAACAACTGAATACAAGTGTCTTCAGCCAACTTTGGAAATACCTACTTCTCCTGTAAATCTTAAAAATTAAACAGGAGAGGGGCTGTAAGTTAGACCCTCTTAGGTGCTCTGGCATTTGGAAGATAGGTACTGACATGCAGAGGATTTACCTATCGTGTCCTGGACCCTGGTGTAGTGCTCCACCTTGGAATTTTGCAGGAACCACCTGAACTAATAAGGAATGAAATAAATGGGAAAGAAGCATCTGCCTCTGGCCAGACAAACATCTTCTTTCTCTTGACATCCTTGACTGTATACCCTGTCTTACAGATTAGTGCCAAGCCTTCTGTCTGTATTTTATGAAAGAATCAGACACAATATTATTTCACATTTTTTCCTCGATATTTATTTCATTCATTCATTCACCCAGTGTGAATAGAGTCTTGTGATTGATTGCTTGTTCTGGAACAAGGACTTGAATCTTGATAACCTATATGAGTGACCTACTTGTTGGCAGTAATTAACCACAGCTTTAGGCATGTTCTGAAGGTGCCTCTCTGAACCAGCATGACTAGAAAAATGGGTAGAGAGTTGCCTTGTTTGAGAATTCAGCTTTAGGAACTGGGGATATTTGATTTGTGCTAGGACTCACCTGAGGTGCCACCACTTGTCTTTAAGCCTGCCCTAAGACAAGCACTGTCACAGTTCTGGCATCTCCTCCAACCCATGGGAAGAGAAGTCAGTCTAACACCAGTACAGCCTAAAAGCAACAGTTGTAGCTGAGTTCTGCCTGAGCTTTCTGAGATGCTCTTTGGCTTTCTGGGGTATGTGTCATGATAGTGACCACATGATGACCTAACAGGCACTCAGAACCAGAAGCTGCCCCAATGCAGACACAAGCTGCAGCAAACAAGGGAAGATCTCTTTTCCTGGGAGTCCTGCTGGTTCACCTAACCAGTCACCTGGAAGGTGAGGGCTCACACGCTTCACCAGGCAGGGCAGAGGGAGGAACTCTGAGCAGTCACTGGTTTAAACAACAAGTAGTCTTTGAAGCAAAGAGCAGAAAACAGTCTCCTTTCCCAGCTGAGTGCCCTAATTGCTGCCCTATGGTCCTGCTCTGTCCAGCTCTCTGGTCCAAGGAATCCTTAATTATTTAATATAAAACAAAAGAGCTTTCTCAGGAGCAGCACAAAGTGCTCTGGCATACGCATGTGCATACATAAAGACGCCAGCACACGGATGAAGAGGTTGCAATTCTCTTGGGAGGTGAGATATGTGACTTTGAATCCTCTTAGGCTGGAGGGCAAGGGAGGATTAATTTTGTTTTGTTCATAGTCTTATACTAGAGGAGGATTTCAATTGGGGTCTTGAAGGAGAGTTAGTAGAGTGACCTTGGGAATGCTCTGTGTCTGGTAGTATTTTGTTAAACGCTAAAATGTTTAATGAGATAGAGGATGATAAGTAGGGGGAAAGAGGCAAATCAATTTATCTCAAAACCCTATTGGTTAAATTAATCATTTAAATGATCTGAACTAGGGACTTTATATGATGCACACTTTTATGTGTAAGCTGCATGTCTTTTTTTACATATTAAATGCTTTGAAGTCAGTATAAGGATATGTTCTATTTCTCAACACAGGACACAGAGGGTAGACATGATAATAGCTTATCTGTGTTTTTACTTTTGGATTAATCTTTTTGAAATATCTCCAATATGAAAAAAAAAAAAAAAAAAGAGGAAATAATAGTAAGATTAAACAGTAGCTGTCCATTTTCTCTGAGAAATTGCTGTGACAAACAACATAAATAAATCTGTTGTTTAATGTTTTCTTTGTTTCTTCAGGTGATACATTCAGGGGTAAATTCAGAGGGTAAAAGAAGAGTCTTTGCATGAGTTTTAGAAAATAACATAATATATGGCTCATGTTTTGGAGAAAAGAGAGAGAGGGGTAAAAACATTACTCATTTTTCTCTCTCTAACCCAACACTTTAACCTTCTTTAACACTTCCAAGGAGATGCTTCTGTCCTCTTGAATTCAACACAAACTCTTTAGACATGTGCCTGGAAGAGGGAAGAATCTGAGTCCCATTGCTTCAGGAGTGTGACAGAGTGGGAAGAGGGAAAGGAAAGTCTTGTGTTTTGTTTAGAAGAAAAGGAGACAGACACATGGAAGCAAATATTGTGTGAATAGGAATACAGATCATGCATTCAAAGCCTTTAGAAATACAGCCCTCCTTCCTTTTCCCTCTACCCATCCCATGAAATTATTCTGGCTTTGATCCCGTCTCTCTCCTTCTTTGTTCAGTGGCACAGAAGTTAGTGACCCTGAAAGGTATCAATTGACATTTCCTTTCTTGCCTAACTCAGATCAGGAGAAGGAACAGTTTGAGAAATAATGGTTATAAAATGGATTTTTAATGTAAGCTCAGTACTTTTTGTGAGTGTTCGTGACAAAAAGAATTTAACCTGCCTGATTACTTAGAAATGAGAGCAAATAAATGTAGGGTAGAAACAAGTTAAAATGTGATTTCTAATTTATTGTAGTGCTTAGGAGCATATTTTAACTCAATTTGCCACACTCTCCATGATTACTGTAGACTTGTCAGTGAGAAAAACTCTCTGCAGTGAAATATCTGGATCCTTGCCCTTAAATAAAACAATATTTTTTATGTCTTCTAATCAAGGATATTGTTTACAGGGCAGATAACTGTTAAGTCTTCTTTCCATTATTGACTACATGATTTGTTTCCTTTTGCAACTGCATTTAGATGTGCTAAAACCTCTCTTGACTGTTTCTCATCTTCTCAGTGCCTTG